>APFE030851582.1:102564-122601 GCA_000404065.3 Pinus taeda | reverse complement strand
GAATATGGAACATCTTCGTCAGCATCCAGTCACTCATCCGAAGATGTGAATTCTGATTGTGTGCAAGAAAATATGAGTGATTTTGAATAATTGTTTAAGACAGTTTATATAACTGATGTATGCATTGTATCTTCAAATAAAATTTATGTTTTCCATATGGTGTTAAATGAGAAGTTATGAGGCATTTTTATGTTGTTGGATTATATGTCTTAATTATGATAAATTTTATTGTTTAAAATATCTACAATGCAATATTAAATTAGATATATAATGTATGTTTTATTCAATATACAAATAATGACTTTTGAATTCATTTAGTGATGTAATTTGTTCATAATGTCATGGTTTTTAAATTTTATAGTTGAAAAAATTTCAATTTCTTTTGTATCTAGCATGTTATGGTTGAAAACATGTTGAATCTGTACTTAGGAAAGAAAAATGATATTCTACCAAAAACATTAATGTGTTTTTTTTCCTCATAAACAACTTTGTTTGACACATAAAAATTTGGTTTTACTAGCATTTTTTTAAAATTTTGAAAATTGACCCTAAAAAATAAAAATCATTGTTCCAATATCATCACTTTTATTTTGAAGCTATATTTTGCATGAAAATTTCATAGTAAATTTCGTAGTCACTGCCATTTTAAAACATGTTCAAAATTGACGCCTAAAAAATAAAAACATCGTTCCAGTATACACACTTTTCGTTTTTTGCACTGTTTTTGATGTTTTTTCGAGGTTTTTTGGCCAAAGTTCCCATTTTGAGTTTATAGTTCTCGTTTCAAAGTTTACATTATTCCAACTCCCTCTTGAATTGATGAATGAGAGGGTCTACACATGTCAGAAAGAGATTGTCCACATAGAGTACCAAGATGAGAGGCCTATCATTTTCAACCTTGAAGTAAAGGTTCAGAGCAGCTTCACTTCTTGTAAAACCCAGCTTCATCAGATAGTTTTCGATCCTCTCATACCAAACTTGGGGAGCTTGCTCCAACCCATAAAGGGATTTCTTCAATGTGTCTCTTGATCTTGAAATTTGAACCCGACAGGTTGCTCCACATAGACTTCCTCCTTAAGTGAGCCATGCAAGAAGGTGCTCTTGACATCCATTTGATGTAAATTCCATGCTTGAGAGGCAACAAGGGAAATGATCAAATGGATGGTGGTATATTGGGAAGCTGGTGAAAATATTTCATCACAGTACACACCTTCCTTTGGAGAGAAGCCCCAAGCAACAAACCTAGCCTTGAACTTTTCAACACTTTCATCAACCCCATGCTTGATCTTGTAGAGCCATTTCGAGGTGACAAGAGATTTGTCCTTAGGTCTAGGGACCAAATCCTAGACATCATTCTTCATAATCACATCATACTCTTCATTCATAGTATCCTTCCAAACTTGATGCTTCACAACTTATTCGATTGTGAGGGGCTCAGTTGGAACAATGGTTCTCATGGCAGCTAAGTACCCTTGGTACCTATTTGGCTTCTTACTTTCATGAAATGTCCCCCTTGGTGCATTATGTTTCTTGGCATCTTTGAGAGTGTCCCTAAGCCATGAGGGTCTCCTTTTTGAGGAGGAGATCTCATGGGGAGGTGGATTAATGGGATCCATTGGTACTTCAACATCAGGCATCAGCTCATCCTACAATTCCTCCTACTTTCCTGTATCTTCTTCTTTGTCCTTCCTTGGAATAGGAAGGTTCCTAATCTTCCCAAGGGAATCATCTTCATCGAAGGTGACATCATGACTTATTTCCACTTCTCTTTGACCAAGAACATAGATTCTAAATTCCTTTGAAGTTTCACTATAGCCCACAAATGTTCCTTTCTTCCCAGATGCATCCAATTTACTTCTATTTTCTTTCGGCACCTGAAAATACACGGGGCAACCAAAAATTTTCAAATGAGAAACATCAAGTTTCTTGTACTTGAAAACTTCATTTGGAGTTTTGGAGTCTAATGCTTGATGTGGGCATATATTTTTAACATACACAACAATGTTGGCAGCTCCTCCCCATAGGAACTTTAGAAGGTTTTTATCATGAAGCATGGCCCGGGTGGCTTCTATAATAGAACGATTCTTCCTTTCAGAAACACCATTTTCTTAGGAGTATATGTGGTAGTAGTCTCTCTCTTAATGCCAACTTCTTTACAATAGTCATTGAACTCATTTGATTCATATTCGGTTCCATCGGTCCTCAATATTTTGATCTTCTTCCCTATTTTATTTTCAACCATGGTGTTGAAAGAGTGGAACCATTTGAACACTTCATCCTTCTTCTTCAAGAAATAAATCCAAGTTTTGTGAGATAAGTCATCCACAAAAATACCATAATATAAATATCCTCCCAAAGATGTCGCGGGCAACATACCTAATAGCTCACAATGAACCAATTGCAAAATGTCGGTAGTCTTTCGATCACTTGAAGGAAATGGTCCCCTTATATGTTTTCCTTTGGAACATCCTTGAAAAACACCATCATGTTCTATTTTAAATTTGGGCATACCTATCACCATATTCCTTGCATCAAGTAGAGCCTTATAATGAAGATGAGAAAACCTTTAGTGCCATAATTCGGATTGAAGAAATGTGTCACAAGACATAGATCCCAATGGACTTCCTCCAACTTGATAAAGGTTATCAACCCTAAATCCGAGAGTAAACGCTTCTTTGAAATTTCCTTTCCAAACACGTACCTTTCCATCAATGAATTCCACCTTGACTCCTTTGTCATCCATAGACGGGATAGATACCACGTTCTTCTTTAGATCGGGTACATATAATACTTCTTGTGGATGAATGGTGTTACCTTCATTCAATTGAAGAGTAACATTCCCAACTCCTTTCACAGTATAGGTGGCATTGTCTCCAAGAATTATTTCCAAATTTGCATCCTTTTCTATCAGATTTGAAAGAGCCTCCTTATACCCAGTGAAGTGCCTTGAGGCACCACTATCAATCAACCAATTTCCCAAGGTATCTAGAGGAGAGATAGTAGAGAGGGTAGATATAAGATAAAATTATATTTTCTTGTTATCTACAACATTAGATTCATCATACCTGGAGTTTCTTGATATTTTGGGAGGACGACCATTTCCATATTGAGTAGCGGGAGCATTCCTCTTTCCTTTGTTGTTCAACCTGCCATTTCTTTGATTGTTGTTGCCTCTGAAATTGTTGTGATTGATGTTGTTATCATCATCTCAAGGTGTATCCATTTTATTAGGACAGTCCCTAGCATAGTGGCCAAACCTATTACAAATGAATTATCCTCCCTTTCTTCCATCTTTGAATCCCTGTCTTCCTTTACCTTGTTTCTTTGAACCAATATTGTTCTTCTTTTTAGCATGAGCGAAGAATGCAGTAGGATAATTCCTATTTGAAGGCATGTCCCTCTCCATCATCCTTATCTCTTCTTGTGATCTAGATGGATATTGGTGGCCATCTGCCAATTCCACTTGGACCCCCTCCATTGTTTCTTTCAACTTTTTAGTTTCCTTAATTGTAGCACAGTTTGCTATTTTTAGCAGTTTTTCGGGTCCTGAACTTCTGGAGTCATTTTGAGGCCCTAAACGACGTTTTTTGGGAAAACTGGGAGCAACATCGGTCCATGCACTGATGTTTCTCTTCCCAAAGTTGTAGTTCTTGGATAAATCTTTCTAACAAGATATTGTGCATGTCAAATGAAGATCGTATGCCAAAGTTACGACCCTGGGAAGTTGATGTACCAATTTACCCAAACGGGGCCCATAGTTTGGCGTTTCATCTTCTAGGGTTAGGTTTTTGGATGTTTAGGGTTTTCAATCATTTGTCAACAATAAATAGCCCTTCGAGCCTCATTGTAACATAGTTCAGAGGCACGTAGCTGCCACATCTCTTCTTAGAGATAAGCTACTATCGCCCTAGCTCGTTTATTTCCATTGTTGTTCGTAAGCATATTTCAGCATCTTACATTAATGAAATGAAGTATTATTTCAGCTGCATCTTTGTGTTTATGGTTATCTCTGTAATTTGTTGTGTTCTCGTTTAAATCCAGATTAGTGGTAACAAAGCGGTCTGTTTTTCTCCATATTTCTTTGCATGTTCCCAACAAGGTCGGGATATAAGGAGTTAGGGCTTGAACCTTTACAAGACCAGCCTTGCAAATCCTGACGGCCTCCCATGGTGGATGAAAAGAAAGATGAGGGGGTAGGAGATCCTATCAAAATCTTGCTTGAAGAAGCCCTCGAGCAACAAAGGAACACGATGATGGACAACTTTGCTCAGATCCTTCAATGGCTATTTAGGGGCGATGCATCGGCTTCCAACAGCTACTCTGGAAATTCCACACCATTTAAGGTACAAGTTAATTTTGAAATCCCCATATTCAAGGGTCAGATAGACACAGATGTCGTCGATAAATTGTTAAATCTATTAGAGGTTTATTTTTCTATTCATGATTTTTCCATTCGGGAAAAGATCATTTTCGCTCTTCTCAAAGTAGCTCGCCATGTCAAGGACTGGTGGGAAACCTACTGCGAGTAGAAGGATGAAAGTACAGGCTCACTATTTTCATCCGCACCCACTTGGGACTCATTTTGGGATGCCATCAAGGAGCAGTACCATCCATCAATACATAAAGTGGACCACACTGCGGCAAGGGAGGATCAAGACATGCTGGAGTTTAGCAATATTTTCCATACCCTTCGCACAAAGTTGGGTATCAAGGATTCAGAGCAACATTTGGTACTCAAATACCATGACTACCTGCACAAATACATCCAAGAAGAAATAGAATTCTTGAACAACCCTTCGCTTGGCATAGCATACCGATATGTCGTGAAGGTCGAACAAAAGTTTAGACAAAAGAATCAAGACTTTGGATCTATGAATCTGAAGCAAGGGAAAGGTGCTCACAAACCGCAGAACAAAGGACAAAGCAAAGGCAAGGTGGCCCAATATAGATCGCCAAAGCTGCAAGAAAATAACAACGTCATGAAGATGAGAAAGGGCATGGGAAAGTGGTGTCAATTCCATAAGAGTTCCACTTACAACACAAGTAAGTGTCGGGCCAAGTAGTCACTGGTGGTTGAGCTAAAGGTTTTCGAATTAGATGCATGTTCCGACTCTGAGTCGGAACCCAACAAGGGGAATGACAAAGGGAAGTAGATTATTGATGTGAAGCCCGACGCCATTGTTGCCACCACGAAGATCCAGAAGGAGGAACGAAAAGATCCAGAGGAGGAGGAGCGTCTCTTTCACTCCCAAATGTGGGTAAAGGTCTCCCCACTATAGTTCATTGTCGACAGCGGAAGCTAAAGAACCTCATTTCGGCAGAGGTCGTGAAGTAGCTGGGCTTACCGACCACAACACATCCACAGCCATACACCATCGGGTGGCTTCACCAAGGATGAGATATTCGCGTGAGCCAGCAGTGCCACCTTCCATACAACATTGAGCCCTTCACGGATGAGGTATTGTGTGACATTGCTCCCCTTGAAGTTTGTGATGTATTATTAGGACAACCATACTTGTGGAAGCAACATGATGTGTATGAATCAAGGCCCTGTGTTGTTATTGTTACTTTGGGAAATATGTTGTACAAGATATCGGAGGTAGCATCTCCTACTACCATCTCTTTAGTTACTGCAAAACAATGCAGGAAGCTCATTTCTAAAACTAGGAAATTTGTTTTCCTGATGATACACCCTCAAGGAAAGAAGAAGACAGTGGCCACGACCTCCAGATAGCGCCCCTCTGCATGACAACTACAGATGGACAAGGTCGTGGAGGAGTACGAGGACATCTTCACCTCCCCCACAGGGGTTCCTCTGCACTGTCAGGTCAAGCACTCCATCAAACTAACTCCAGGTGTCATGCTACCTAATGGACCAATCTATCGGCACTCCGTTCTGGAGAAAGATGAAATCAAGAGGCAAATTCAGGAGCTGCTGCAGAAAGGTCACATTCATCCGAGTTCATCGCCCTATGGGAGCCCGATCATGTTGGTACAAAAGAAGGATGGGACTTGGAGACTCTGTATTGACTATCGAATGCTAAACAAGACCATTGTCTGTAATAAGCACCCAATCCCATGGATTGATGACCTCCTAGACCAACTGAAGGGGGAAAAATATTTTAGCAAGATCGATTTGAAGTCAGGATATCACCAGGTACCAAACGAACCCTCAAATGTGTGGAAGACTACCTTCAAAGCCAAGGAGGGCCTTTTTGAATGTTTGGTTATGCCTTTCAGATTGTCGAATGCTCCTACAACCTTCATGAGGCTAATGGATGACATATTGCGGCCATTCGCCAACTCATTTGTAGTGGTATACTTGGATGACATCCTGACCTTCAGCCAGAGTTGGGAAGAGCACCTCCACCACATCTGATAGGTTCTCCAAACACTGTGGCAACACAAGTTATGTGCCAATTTGGAGAAATTCGCTTTTGGCATGACCTAGGTTCAGTATCTTGGATACATTATTGATGAACAGGGGGTGCGTGTGGATCCATCCAAGATCCAAGGCCTTCGTGATTGGCCATCTCCAACCACTTTGACAGAGCTCTGTAGCTTTCTAGGTCTTTCCAACTTCTACTGCAAGTTCGTGTTGGGATTTTCTCATATCAATTGGCCCTTGAGTCAAGTCACCAAGGGAGGAGTGAAAGAAAAATTATTTTGGTCTGAATCTCAACATAAGCCATTCATAGAGTTGAAATATTGCCTCTGCACGACACTAGTGCTCGCATTACCAGACTTGCAACAACCATTTGAGGTCGAGATAGATGCCTCCGACTATGCTATTGGAGCAGTCCTTACTCAACATGGCATCCAGTGGCATATCATAGTGAGACACTTTCAGACACAGTCCGGAAGTATCCCACTTATGACAAAGAGATGTATTCCATCGTGTAGGCCTACCGACAATGGAAGCATTACATTTTGGGGAAGGAAACAGTCATCCACACAAACCACTGACCCCTGTAGTTCATACAGAGCCAAGGGAAATTGCAGATGATCACCATCAGAAGTGGTCCACATACGTGTAACAATTCCATTTGAATATCAAGTATAAGAAGGGCAGCACCAATAATGTTGTAGATTGCCTCAGTCGCCCACCGATCATGGTGTTAACCACCGTGCTCAACTCTTGTGGGCACGAGACTTCTGATTGGCCACTTCTCTACAAAAGCGACCCAGAATTCGGCCACACATACCAGACACTCTTGGAGGGTCAGCATGTTCCAAATTTTCACCTCCAGGATGCCCTGTTATTCCATCTGGGTCACCTTTTCATTCCTTCAAGTGAGTGTGCCAGGATGATTTGGGAAGCACACTATAGTCAAGCTGCTAGGCATTTCAAGGTCGAAAAAATGGTGGGAGTACTGCAGAAGTATTTCTATTGGTCGAATCTTTGACAGGATGTTAGGAAGTACATCAGATCATGCACTGCCTGCGCCATTACCAAATTGACCATCAAGAAGTAAGGCCTCTATACCTTGTTTCCTACCCCTAGTTGACCTTGGGAATCCATGTCCATGGATTACATGTCAGGCCTTCCTTCCACTAAGCATGGAAATGACTGTGTTTTTGTGGTCATCGACAGGTTCTCGAAGATGGCCATTATGGTAGTTTGCAAGAAGAATATCACAGTAGAAGCCACTGCTAAACTCTTCTTTGAACGAGTGTGGATACACTTTGGGATCCCACAATCTATCATCTTAGATCGGGATAGCAGGTTCGTCATCACATTTTGGTCTAGTCTCTGGTCGATGCTAGACACCGAACTCACTAAGTCCACAACATTCCATCCTCAAACTGATGGCCAGATAGAGGTTGTCAATAGGATGATCGTACACATTCTGCGCATGTACAACTCAAAGAATCCACACACATGGGACAAGAGCCTCCCCTATGTTCAGCATAGCTACAACCGAGCTCTCCATAACTCAACAGGACACAACCCTTTTGAGGGGGGCTTGGGATTCCAGCCACTATGTCCCATTGATGTAGTCATGCCATTGGCAGCTACTCACATAGATTCGGCTCATGCCTAGTCCAAAACAGATAAGGCAACCAGCTTCATTGAGCACATCCAACATATTCACCAACAAGTCCATGAAATTATGGATAAATCAAATACCAAGTACAAGCAGGAACATGATCAACGTCTGGTACCACACAAGTTTCAGGTGGGCGACAAAGTATGGTTACATTTGAAAAAGGAATGCCTTACCGAAGCCTATCAGAAACTCAGACCACTGCGATATGGTCCTTACACCATTACCAAGGTTGTGGGAGACAATGCATTTGAGCTCAAAATTCCCCCATTCCTTGACCTGCACCCAGTTTTCAATGTGGACTGCCTTTGGCCATACTTTCCACTATTACTAGACACATCTGACATTGCAGAACAGATCACACCCACAGAGTTAAATGCAGATTGCATGGAACAAGCTGCAACTAATCAGATAGATCAAGCACACTCACCAGCAGAATATCCAACTATATCAAGTTGTCAAAGCATGTCAAATCGTTCACCAGGGCAAGTGGCTCACAAGGGACCAAGTTCAGCAGAAGTTTCCTCATCTCATGGAGGAACTCAACGCAATGGGGACCATTTCTTCCTAAGGGGGGAGGAATGTTCTAGATGGATATTGGTGGCCACCTACCAAGTCCACTTGGATCCCCACCATTGTTTCTTTCAACTTTTCAGTTTCCTTAATTGTAGCACAATTGATTGTTTTTAGTAGTTTTTTGGGTCCTGAACTTCTGGAGCCGTTTTGAGGCCATAAACGACGTTTTTTGGGAAAACTGGGAGCAACATGGGTCCATGGATTGATGTTGCTCTTCACAAAGTTGTATTTCTTGGATAAATCATTCTAACGAGATATTGTGTGCATCAAATGGAGATCGTATGCCAAAGTTACGACCCCAGGAAGTTGATGTACCAATTTACCCAAACGAGGCCCACAATTTGGCATTTCATCTTCTAGGGTTAGGTTGTTGGATGTTTAGGGTTTTTCATTGTTTATCAACAATAAATAGGCCTTCAAGCCTCATTGTAACACAGTTCAGAGGCATGTAGCCGCCACATCTCTTCTCAGAGATAAGCTACCATCGCCCTTGCTGGTTTATTTCCATTGTTGTTTGTAAGCATATTTCAATATTTTACATTGATGAAATGAATTATTATTTCCATTGCATCCCTATGTTTATGGTGATCTCTATAATTTTTTTCTGTTCCTGTTTAAATCCAGATCATCTTGAGTACATTTAGTCAACAATTCATCAAAACCTGGAATCTTGTCATTGTTGAGGTTGAACTTGCCATTCCTTTTATTGTTTTTGCCTCTGAAATTGTTGTGATTGATGTTGTTATCATCATCCCGAGGTGTATCCATTTTATTAGGACACTCCCTAGAATAGTGGGCAAGCCTATTACAAATGAAGCATCTTCCCTTTCTTCCATCTTTGAATCCTTGTCTTCCTTTACCTTGTTTATTTGAACGAGTATTGTTCTTCCTTTTAGCATGAGTGAAGAATGTAGTAGGATCATTCCTATTTGAAGGCATTTATCTCTCCATCATCCTTGGCTATTCTTGAGTACATTTAGTCAACAATTCATCAAAACCTAGAATCCTATCATTGTTGAGGATAGTTTTGTTGAACATATCCCATTCATGAGGGAGACCTCCAAGGGAAATAAGAGTGAGATCCCTGTCAAGAATAACTTCTCCAATAGATAGAAGATCATTTTTTATTTCCGTAATCCTCATGAAGTAGGATTGGATATCTTCTCCTCTTCCCTTCTTTATGTCCTTAACTTGTTCTTGAGAAAGAGGACTTAGTTTGCATTGCTAGATTTAAACATGCTAACCAACTTGTCGTACATTTCCTTAGATGTGCCCAAATCGGAGATGTAAGCAACTAAATGCTTATGAATAGAATCCCAGATGATCTTCTTAGCTTTGACCTCACCTTTATTGTACTTTGTCTTAGCGGCAGCCAATGCATTTGAAGGATGTTCAACAATCTTTCCTTGCACATAGTCCATAACATCATGCTCTTCCAAAATCAAGTTAAGAGACATCTTACATGCATGATAATCAGACTTATCATTGAGATTGTCATCAAATTTGAAGTAAGATGACGAGGGCATTGGATCTTGTCCTTGTCCAACAAATCTTAGTGATTTCTTTTCTCACTCTTGCTCGGGCTTTGTCTTCACCTGAGCTCTCATGCCATGTTAATTTTAGATAACAATGGTATGTTCTATGCTTTAGAGAAATTTACTACAATTTTTCTTATAAGACCAATATCAATTTCCAGATTAGAAATCACATTAACATTGATAGTAAATGAAAATAGAACATAAATAATAAGCAAAAGACAAGCCAAGACAAGAGGACACAATATTTGGTGGATGCCAGGGAAAAACCCCAATGTGGGGAAAACCATTTGATCAAATATTCTTAATATTCTTCAAAAGTTCGGCACAAAGAGAAAGTACATCATACAAAATTTTCTTGCCCAATCATTGTCAAAACAGTCCAACCAAACAATAGTCAACATGATGCTCTAACCAAAAATTCAACGTTAGTGAAACCAACAAAAAATCTCCTCCAAATGAGCTTGGTAAAACCCAGTAATTCGGCCTCCAAGGACAGACATAAGCCATCCAAAAGAGTCCTAAAAGACCCATTCAAACTCACTGAACGCAGAGGTCAATGTTGTGGTCGAAGGTCCTGCAGTTAACGCATTTCAACCTACTGCAAATTTCTTGGTTTTCATGCCAGGAGATCGGCCTCAAAAGATCGGATTATTTTCCTAAAAATCACAGTTAAAGGAGGTGATTTGACCCTTAGTCAACACTGGCCAATTTCCCTACAAATAGCCCCAAATAGATCTGTGATTTTCTGCTTGTAATTTTTAGTCAACCCAATTTAACTTGAGAAGAAGAAGAGATGCTCCTTTGTTGTACAAACCAATGAGGGGAGGAGAGAGAAATATGGTTGAGTGATGGTTTCCAAATGAGGAAAATGCCTCTCTATTTATATACAATATTGAGGGTGAGGAGCCACATCTGTTGGGCTTCATCAGCCTACATTTTACTGGAGCCGACCTTGACAATTTGTCCATAGGATAAATAAATTCACAATTCCATTTCTTCTTGTGAGAATGAGAAGATATTTAGATCAATATTTCACCTCTCGAAAATATGAATCCAATAAAAATATCATCTCCATTATATGAGTTGTCCGAGGTGGATTTTGGCCCTAGTTTCCAATTTTAACATCTTACCTTTGACATTTTCTTGTGATTGTTCTTATCTCTTTATTACTTCTTTCTTTCAATTTTTTATGTTCTTCAATATAAATTCCAAACAAACAAGGACAAAAGATGTAGGCACAAGCCTAGGGAAAAACCTCATCAACTCTTTCTCTAATAGATTAGGGAAATTTAAGAGAAACTTGATCCTTTGACCAGAGACCCATTCCATCCACCAAGTCAACCCTTACTAAGCTCTTGATCCTTCCTGCAACTTTTGTTATTGTTTTCTGCAACAGTCAAAGTTAGTATTCAAATTGTTTTGCAAGTATTATGATCTAATACCATTTCTCATAGTTAAATAGATGGCCTAGTCAAAGTCTGCAATTATATCCTCAGTCAATAGTAGTCAAACTCTGCCCTAACCAAAAAATTAAAGGTTGGTCAAACTCTTCCAAAACAACTCGGTCAAAGGAGAGAGAAACTTGGCCTCTCTTGATAGTCAAATAATAGAAAAAAAATAAAATTTGGAGTGGTCAAAATTGGTCAAATGGAAGGTCAACCTTATGGTAAAAATACCACATCAGGCCCATAGTCAACACAAGTCAAAACTACCTAGATTTCCTTGATTCATGTGCCATTCAATGCGACCTATAAAAAAGAGTAAACCCTCCAAAAATTGTAGTCAAAATAGGTCAAATGAACCTCAGTCAAAGCTAGTCAACGTTGGTTGAAACAAGAAATCATCCCAAAGATAAAATGCTTAGTAAAACTCTCACATGTGTGAAGAGAATAGTTTCCCTTGGAGGTTGAACCAATCAGAAGAGGAGAGAGAAGGATGCGTGATGTGAATATTCCAAAATGAAGTTTCCTTGACCTTTGCTAAAATGAAGCTTCCTTGACCATTGTAAATTCAAATAGATGTACCTTTCAATGAAGGTCAACTCACTAATTTTCACAGGCTCAGATTGTAAATTTTATATGCCAATATCATCACAAAATTTACAAAAATATTCTTGTCTTCTTATGCCACTTACATAGGTCAGTAGATTCTAACTTGATCAATGGTGACTATAGCCTTGAATATAAGTCAAATTTTCCTTTAAGAGATTCGATCTAGGTCTCTTTTGCTCAAAATTAGGATAGGAGGTTCAACTCTGTTTTCAAGATGATTGATGCTTGAATTTATGTCCTATTGAAGTGTGTTTATACCTAGAACAAGAGGGGATATAGACTTGTTTCTTTATAAGACTAAAATTACTCCTAGATTTCCAATTAGGCCATTATCTCATATTTGATTTGAGACCAATGAGAGAAATGATCCGCACTTTCAATATGGAAACAAGTAATGTGCTCAGAATTTTGATGCCTTGATGCACAAGTGTAGAGTATGGTTTTTGGAATTCTTTCAATAAGACTTAAGCTCAGAATGAGGTCAACAATACCATCGATCTTGTAGAAATTTTGAATAATAAACACATATCCAATGGAGATTATCCTGATCATGTACTATTGTGGAATACATACACAATACATAAGCTCCTCTACATTGATCATCAATATAGCAGCATCAATAACAATAAAACATCAAGAGAATGCACACATTAACACAGTATGTAACCCGGGGAAAGCTTACAGCTGAAAACCCCACACTATCTGTATATTTTTTTTTAACATGATCGGATACTTTTCTATTATAAAAAACTGCTAATAGCAAGAGCTGTTACAAGGAGTGGAGAGAGAAGAAGAGAAGTCCAAAATGGGTGCGCAGACCCTGACTTCTTGAGAGTAAACTTAAGACTGATATACTGAAATAAAAAAAGGCTATATTGCCTTACAAAGAGACCTGCGAGTAAGCAAAATTTACTGGCCATATGATTGATTACCAAAACTGGTTGACAGAGTCTTCCATCTGAGGTTCCTTCTTGATGCTTGCTTTGGTTGATGCCTCAGCTTGCATACTCTGAGTGATGTTTTTAATGTGGGATATGGCCTCTTCCATGTGGTTACATTTTTCTTTTAAACTCTCAATTTCAGCTCTTTGTTTTTCCAGTTTTTTTCTCTTGGATCGGCTATCAACCTGAAAGTCTTCTTTGAGCTCCTTCAAATGCTTGATGAACCTGGCTATCATGAAGCAGTGTTGTTTGCAGAGCGTGCAGGTGTTGTTGCCGAGCACACGATCCAGCGGGTTCTCAGTTGGGTCTCTGCCGTCCTGATTCTCGTTCTGCATTCTGTTCTCTGAGGGCTCCGCCATGACTGAGGAGAAGAGCACAACCAAGAAGGAACAGAGGGTCAGCAACAAGTGAGCCTGTAAATCACGAGAGTTATACCTGAATCCTTTCGAGGGGGAACGCGCTTTTGTGTTGCTCAGGGGGCTGCCTTGCTTGATGCCGGTCTTCTGGATCCGGGGGAGTGGAGAAAAAGAGGATCGCGCTAAAGAGGAGGGCTGGAATCGACCGTTGTTGCTGCCAAACTCCTGAGGCTGGGAGCTAGTCTCTGTATCTTCCCTTTGCTGCCAAAGAGAGAGGGGAGGGGAAAATTTATAGAGCGACCAAGTGGGATGGACGAGCAGGAGGTATTGGAGGTGTTCATGAATTTGGACAGGCTCGAGATCATACTTATTATTCTTGTTGCAGTCAGTAAGGATTGCGAAGGGACGTGCACCGGAATTCCCAGAGATGGGATCACGAGGAGCCAGGCGGGATCGAGTCTCAGGAGCGAGCCGGTCAGCAAACTGAGAGGAAGAAGACACACGGTTCTCGAGGGAGCGGGTTGAAGTCAGATTATCTAGATTGAGGCAGAAAATATCTAGATATGCATGATAACTGAAGTGACTTGGATTCAGAGGCATACTGGAGTTGCTGTTCAGAGGATTTGTCAGACCACTTAAGCTGCTAAGGGATTGCTTTGACATAGATGCGTTCATTCTCTCTGATTTTTCCACTCTGCTTGCTGATGGCCTTGGAGGCGAAAAAATCCGCTTCAGTGTTGTTGTCCCTTAAAACATGCTTGAACGTCGTATCTCCCATATTTCTGAGGTTGTCCTGAATCCTGAGCTTTATGTTGTTGAGAGCTACTTTGTTAAAGTCTGATCCCGAGACCAAGGCTACTATAATGATGGCAGAGTCCCCCAAAATGATTGGATTTCTGATTCCCAGCCTATTCAGAATGGAGGTGCCGAGAAGGAGGTTGTACGCTTCAGCTACGTTGTTAGAGGCTTTCTCCAATCCCCATTCGTAGCTTACAATAGTTTCTCCTCTATGATTTTTTATGATGCCCCCAGCTCCAGCTTTCCCTGGGTTATTCTTGGAAGCACCGTCGAAATGCAGAGTGGGACGCTTCTGATCTGATATCCACTGATTGACCTCTTCCTTGGATCCTCTGAGTTTCCAATGTATCCTTTTCTTGTGTGCTTTTGGTTGTGAATGTTGAATGGTTGTGTAACTGAGGCTAAATTTATTGTACCAATCCATCTCTGCTTGATGCCAGCTTGACTAATCTGGGAGGGCGATGAGGTTTGTGCTTATTGTTTCAGAGATGATGGCTATTGTTTTAGCTAGGATACTGACAATGGTAGGCTTTTTGTTGTTGAAGACGTAGTTATTCCTAGCGAGCCAGATTTTCCAACATAGTGTGGTTGGAATGCATTTCCACAATCTATTGATATTATGTTTGCCTTTCTTGGGAAAGGGATAACATTTCCCCCAATTTTTCTGAAGAGAGGAGATCTGGTCGAAGCTTTCACTAATTTCCATGGGACTTGTCACTTGATTCCAGCAGCTTTGGGCAAAGGGACAGAGAAGGAAGATATGTTGTATGGTTTCCTCCTCTGCACGACAGAAGCAGCATATTGAGGGTCCCCAAATTCCTCTTTTTCTTAGATTCTCAGTAGTAAGGGTCTTACCTTTAAGAAGAGTCCAATTAAAATGTTTGATCTTTGGGAGACACTCTGATTTCCAGACAGTTGTGTAAAGATTCCAATTTGTTGTTTGAGTAGTTGCCTGTAAAGCTTTGTACCCCTCTTTTACCGTGAATTTGCCTCCACTGGGATCCCAAATATACCTGTCTTCGACCTCTGTATTAGTAGGCGCAGAGCCAGAGAGAGAGGACTTGAGATTGGACCATAAATCTCTGAGGTCGTTGGGAAGTTGAAGGTCCTTCCAGTCTTGCCAGTTGTTATGGTTCCAAGTTGAAATATCTAACAAGGTAGTTAAGTTTCTTTCGTCCATCCAGATTTGTAGAGGTCGGAAGGCTTGGAGTAGATTTCTCGGCTTAGAGCCCATAATTCTGTCTGACCAAATATTAATATTCTTACCATTTCCAGGGAATTTAGATGTGTTTTCTTTGAATTGGGGAAGCACTTTTTTAATGAGTTTCCACACTGGGGTGCAGGGTCTTTTAGCTATTGGTTCGGAGAGAAGATTAGAGTTCGGACCACTGAGATATTTCCTTTTTATGACCTCCACCCACCACGATCCTTTGCCAGTTAGAATTCTCCAGATCAATTTAAAACCCAAGGCCCGATTGGAGAGGCTCGGAATATTGATGGATAGCCCACCCTTTTCGTATGGTAAGGTTACCTGATCCCATTTGACAAGGCTAAATTTCTTGGTCTCCTGTTTTCCTCCCTGCCAGAGGAAGCTTCGTAGGATAAGTTCCATGTGTTTATGAATGCTTGCCGGGGCCATAGTGACTGCATATTGATAGATTGGGAGGGAAGAGAGGATGGCCTTAATAAGAATCGATCTGCCTGCCAAGTTCAGCCAAGACACTCCCCAACTCTGTAGGAGGCCTCTCATCCTTTCTATGTGTTTGACCCAAATCTCAGCCTTGACAGTTTCTTTAGCTAGAGGCAGACCTAAGTAAGAGAAAAAACTCTAGTTCCTTTGCACTGGGATGTCCAGGATCAGGGATATTCTTTGTTGAATTTGGAGAGGGACAATCCAGGTATAGATCTTACATTTTCTGTTGTTCAGCTTTCCTCCTGAGACTGCTAAGAATGCATCCAACACTTTCTTGAATCTTTTTGCCATTAAGCTGGAAGCTCCCCCAATGAGAAGGGTGTCATCCGCGAAGAGCGAATGATTGATCTCTTTGGTCCCTCTTTCTATATGAATTCCGGTGATCTCTTTTTGCCTTCGAAGGTTTTCTAGGTGGATACTCAGAGTCTCAGAAATAATAATGAATAAGAAGGGGGAGAGGGGGCAACCTTGTCTCAACCCTCTGGAGCTTCTGAAGTAATTGCTGGGGCGGCCATTGATCAAGGGAGCAGTCCAAGGGTTGGAGATGCACCCATTGATAATGCTTATGAAGTTTTTTGAGATCCCGAATCTTTTGAGAGTTTCTGTTAAAAAGGAGTGGTCGACTCTATCGAAAGCATTTGCCATGTCGAGTTTGATTATCATTCCTCTTTCCCCTCTATTGAAGCTGTTGTGGATGGCTTCTTGTATCAAGATGACATTGTCAGTGATTTGCCTGCTTGGGACAAAACCTCCCCGATTCTCAGATATTAAGTGAGGAAGAAGTTTTTTGAGCCTGTTGGCTAGAATTTTGGTTACAATCTTGTAAGAAACGTTATAGAGGGATATGGGGCGGAACCTGTCGAAGGAGAGAGGATTCGTTTCCTTAGGAATTAGAGCTATGTGCGAAGACTTGGTATTTTCTCCCATCTTGTGGTTTTGGAATACATTCTTAACCATCCGCACAAAATCTTTTTTGATTGTTTCCCAATGATTTTGGTAGAAGGCTACCGTGAACCCATCCGGTCCTGGGGCCTTGTCCTGCTGCATGCTGAAGGTTGCTGCGCGGATTTCCTCTTCTGTAATGTCCTGATCCAATTCTTTATTTTGAGTATCTGAAATTTTGCTCTCTACTGCACTAAGGAAGTCGAGGCTGTCCATTTGCTGAGGAGCAATAGAAAGGAGAGATTTGAAATGGTTGTAAGCTGCTTCTTTGATTTCTTCTTGGTCACTAAGCTCTTTCCCCTCCACCTCTATTTTGTCTATCTGATTTCCAGCTCGCCTGAGCTTTATATTGTTATGAAAAAAGGATGTGTTTTTGTCTTCGGCTTTCAGCCAAAGACAACAGGATTTTTGTCTTTGGTCCTCTTCCTCAGCTCCGTTCTGGCGATAGAGTTCCCTGTACATTTCTTTTTCATGGCCTAAATCTTCACTTGTGTATTGAATGTTTTCTTTAGCCTTATTCCACTGCTCCATCTTCATGAGTAAATCTGATTTTTTTTGTTTTCCAAAATCGCTGCTTCCTTTGCCCATTGTTTGATGACTGCTCTTAGCAGTTTTAACTTTGTTTCCCATATATAGTAGGGCGACCCGTTTACTTCCTTAGCCCACTAGTTTTGGATGAGAGTGCGAAAGTCTTCTTGCAGATCCCAATTTTTGTTATACTTGAAAGGGAGAGGCCCCAGGTTTCTGCCTTTGTCCAGATTTAGAATCACTGGTTTATGATCAGAGGTCGAAGCATAAATTAATTGGCTCTCTATAGACTGGAAACTTGCAGCGATTCCTTCCTGGAGTAAAAATCTATCCAATCTCTCTTTGATGTTGAAGGAGCCGGTTCTTTTGTTACTCCATGTATATTTTCCGTTGGATAGGGGAATGTCCATCAAATTGTGTGACTGAATTATGGATTCTAGCATGTCTCTTGAGGGATCTGCGTGGTAGTTTCCTCCCAGCTTTTCTTCCACGTTTCTTATTAAGTTCAGGTCTCCCCCAAGAATTATGTTCCTGTTTTGCACAGATTGAAGGTCTGTGGATATGGTTTCCCAACAGCGGCCTTTGTCCCTATGGTGATTTGGGGAATATATGTTGTATATGTAGTAGATTTCCTAAGATCCTTTGTTTTTCAAATCCGTTCTTACCCACCAGTTGCAAAATTGAGAATTGATTCTTTCCCATTTATTCTTGTTCCATATTGTTCCTATTCCTCCTGAGGCACCTTCTGAGCCTATTGATACCCCAGTGAAGTTTTTGAAGTTTTGGCTTTGATTTTGAAAGTCTTGTGCCAAAATTTTGGTCTCCTAGATGAGGAGGAGGTCCGGCTGCTCCTGTTTTAATAAGTCCCTGATTGTTTTTAGTTTTAAGGGAGAGCCCATCCCCCTACAGTTCCAAGAGACCAAGATCATTATTTACCATTGGTTGGGTGAGGACCACTCCTCTCCTTTTCCTTTTCTCCACTTCCTTTCAGCTTGCCTAGGTATGAGTCCATTGGTTGTTGCGTTCCCGTTGCCATCTCTTTTGCAGCTGTTTCGTCTCTGAGATCTTTGTTTGACTTTCGACCAGCTTTTCTCAGGGGATCTGTGGGTTGACTGGCTTCTTTCGATTTATTTCTGGTGAGGATTCTCTCTATGGTTGGAGGGGGGGAAGGGAGAGAGATCATGCGGGTAGGAGAGGGAGCTGCTCGGGGGGAAGAGGGAGGTGAAGAAGGTTCTTCAACGGACAAGGATTCGAAGGGGTTGGAGGATGAGGGGAGTGCTGAGCTGGGGGGAGGAGGAGGAGGGTGAGGGAGGGATTCCGGAGGGGTTTTAGAACTGGGTCCTTGGGAGGAGGAAGGCTTTTTCCTTTTTACTGGTTCCCATGAGCCTTCAGGATTTTCCTCATTATCAGCAGATTCATTTATTTTTGACTTACTACATCTATTTGCGAAATGGCCATACTCGTGACATACCTTGCATTTAAAGGGAAGCTGCTCATAGTCCAGCTGCTGGATATGCGTCCATTGATCTATCTTGATCTTGATGGCTTCTGGAAGACCTTTCCCTAGGTCTACTTCACGCAGATCCTCGCGCACGCATGCATGTTCTCCCTTGGCTCCAATCTATCAATGTATTTGCCAACTGTGTTCCCTATTGTCTTTACTGATTCATCTCCCCAGCAGTGGAGCGGCAAATGGGGGAGCCGGACCCAAACTGGAACTTCATTTGGAATGTCCATTTCCGGATCAAAGTCCGGGGTCCATTTGTTCAAGTAAAGGCCTCTTGAATCCATGAAGGGTCGTTTCTGAATATGAGGTTCTTGTCTTCTTTTGTTTCAAAGAGAAAAGTGAAATAGCCTCTTCTGCAGAATCTGATGGCTATCTTCCCTTGAATCATCGTGCTCCAGTTGCGCTCTACCCATTTCTGAACTGATCTCGGGGAGGGCCAAAGACCAGTGAACTGGCCTACTAGCCCTCTTTTGGCGAGGATGATTGCTGACTTGCTTGGGAGGGATGGAGGGAGATTTACCTCAGGGATTTCATCAAGTTTTTTTATGAAATTGGTCACTGTGGGACAGGCTCTGGAGTTAGCTGAGTTAGAGAAAAGAGTTGCGAAGATTTGCTCATGGTTCTCAGAGCCTGGGGGGGGGAGCGAGCCCGGCCATTCAAGAGGTGAATGGCCAGCAGGGGACAGCGTAAGAGGATCAGCGCGGGGCGGGCTGGGCCCCAACGGGGGCAAGGAGCAGCGGATCAGACCAATGGGGGGATCTAGGAGGGCAACAGCCCTCCCAGGCAGGGCCTGGAGAGTAGGTACAGGCGTGCGGGAAGCTGGTTCAAATCGCCAGGGCTCAGGGCGCGCAGTTCGGGAATCCACTCACCCCACACTATCTGTATATTAATGATTGAGAACATGTAACATTACAATAGTCAATACTTCTCACAAGTATCCAACACTATTTCCACCTGTTACACACAATACAGCTCAAATCTGATCTCCAAATCTATTCCACTGCTTGCCTGCCTCCACTGCTCAATACCTGCACAAGAATGGATGAGAATGGTTGAACC
>APFE030851582.1:69875-102343 GCA_000404065.3 Pinus taeda | reverse complement strand
AAGGCAGCCACGTCTTTCCTTGGCTAAATCACGTATTTCCAAGCTACAATACGTGCAAACTCATTGGCATACTCAATCGCCTGATTTGTGCAAGATCTGGTGCACAACTATAGTCACAACTGATAGCAATCTGATTCTCTAACACCTGTCCCTACTGAACTGAACATGCACTGACATGAAACTGAATTAACTGATGTATTCATTAGTTGTATTATGAGTTAATAGCTTGTGAATTAATTAATAACTAATTCACCCAACTCATCTCTAGTCTATTCGCCAGTTAGACTAAATACAACCAGTTTAACCAAGCTAAACTGAACACAACTCCATCAACTGCACCTCCAGTCCACTAAACTCAACTCACTTGAGTTCTAACTGAAGTCATGCATGCAACAACTCAACTGACCCATAAAGAAAATGTATTTCCTTCTGACAGCTGCATGTGCCACATCTATAGCTCAAACTGAAGTGCTCCAAGAGAATAAGAGAAAGTTTATAGTCTAAATATTATTATAAGCTAATAATATTTGACTGCTCTATAGTTAGACTTGACAGTGTCACCGCTGTTGTCTAAAAATAGAAGTCCATCTATTTTTCCAACTTGACCAATCATCCATAAATAGCATCGTGCAACTCATAGACATGATCCATATGTCTAAAAATAGACTTTGCGCCATAATTTGCCTGCGGGCCCACTTAGTGAAGGGAACTCTTTTCACTAAGCTCCATCATCTTGTTGCAATCTCAACAGATCTTGGATCTCTTTTATGCATAAGTGTATCCTCTTTCAATAGTGCTTTCATCTACCTTTGAAAATGCGATAATGGGAAACCCCTTAGGGTTTTAAAAAGTGACTCATGCACATGCCTTTCAACTTGAGACTATGATCACTCAAAACTTGCCTAGAACGAAGGCTTGATAGATGAATTTAGGTTCCTTTCATATGTAGGTGAATTTATATGTCTCAATCCTCTTGTAACAACAATAATGCTTAGAATGAAACTCATTCTTGAATTTCTATGCACATGTATAGAGAGGATCTCAATCCTCTTGAAATTAGAGAATATTAATTTCTTCTAGAATAAATGCTTAGAATAATTTAATACTCTTAACCTCTTGAGGAATATTTTACATCTTTCCAAGATGATACATAATAATAAGAAATTATGATGTCTTGCCTTGACTACAATAGCATGCAATTTTGAAGACATCAAATCTTGTAAAATTGCCTCTTACCTTTGCTTACTTTGCCAAGGTTCTTGGCATTTCTTGAGCTCATGAAATAGCCTTTCGGTCTGTCAATGTCAAATTCCTTAATCTCTCACTCTTCTTGAGTAATTATGAGGTTAAGGCACATAGAAGAGGGCTAGTAGAAAGAGCATAGAACTTCGCTTTCTTGTTTGATAGGTTTGGTATAGGGAGAGAATGTCTTCTAGCTATTCGGTCATCAAGAAAAGCGATTATAGCCCTCCAAAATCCCTTGCTCCTTTGTGTGTATACTATCAACCTTATCTCTGCAATTAGGGCTAGTAATTATGCCCAATTTGTTTTTCTTCATACATTCACAAATTCAAACTAGGGAATTCACTCTTCTTGAGATGAGATGGTGCCAAGTTGATCTTCTTTCGACCCTCACTTAAAAACTTGGCTCTCCTACCATGTTGAGTAATCTAGGGCAAAGATTTAGGTTAAATATTAAATTGATTTCTCTTTATTATTTGACATTTTCTTGAGATTTGTATCCTTCCATGGCTTTGGTTACAAATCAATGTGATGGGTCATTCATAGATTTATTACCTAATACAATCATCATAGGTTCATAGGTTGATCCATGTTGGCTAGCACAAATAAGCTTGTAGATCATCACTTTGGTTCATACATATAGAGATATGATTAGGTTTAGGCTATACACCAAGGACATTCTATCCCACCTAGGCTTGGTAACCCCTATTCACTAACCTCAAATACAAGGAGGGTGTATAATACCATATATTTGATAAATTTGTGGTATAATTCAATTAACTTTGTGAGGAACACCAAGAGCCTATAATTAGGTTCCCATGTTAAATTAAGCCTTTACACAACCTATGCCCATGATAAGTCAACCATCTACTACTTTGTGTCCCTATCCTACTCCACCATACACTACCACACTCCTAATTTAGGTGCTAGATACTCCTTTTTCAATGCATAATCATAATATTTTGTGATTATGATGATAATTTAAGTACATATATGCGTAATCTCCATGATGGGATGTATGGGTTTTCCTCCCCACATTGCTCGTCAATGATTATAACCTTGAATGGGCTAGCACTAATCTATCTCATCATCTCAAAATGAACCGATGGATGAAAAATTACACTTTTTATTATCATCACTTCATATTATCTCATAGATGAACCTTTCTACAAAATATATGCATGAATTTATGGAAGGCCATCCCCTCTACCTATCTTATGATTGATTGTGACAACAAGCGAATTAAGGACAATTAACATATCTTTGTTGACAAGACCCCCTACTTATAAATTATCCTTTATTCACCTATTTTTTCAATCAATCATAGGCTAGGTAGAAGGGATGGCTTCCCAGAAATTCATGCATATAATCTATAGAAGGGGTCATTTGTGAGACATTGTGAAGTGATGATGATAGACATGGTAAATTTTCATATGTCGGGTAGTTTTGAGATGATGATAATAGACCAGTGCTAACCCATTCAAGGTTGGAATCATTTATGGCCAATGTGGGGAGGACAATTCATACATCCCATCATGGAAATTACACCCATATTTACTTAAATTGCCATCGTAATCACAAACTATTGTGAATTTACAACTAATATCATGGAAAATTTTAGGGGCTAATATTTGTAGGTGGGCTAATTTTCCATTATTTTTTCCAAAATATAGATTCGTCAACTTCCATTTTTTCTAAAAATTATTCAGCTAAATTTTATAGTATAAAATTATTTTATCCTAAAAATTGCCAAAATTTTACAGAGACTATATAAAATCATTAGAAATTTGGAATTTTTTATAAAATTGTAGTCAATTTTTTTACATCTTGGATATTAAGGTCTAGTAAGATTCGCCAAGATTTCTAAACTTTAAGATAAATTTCCATCCTTAAAATTTTCCCTGACTAATATATGTTAGAATTTTGTTAGATTAATATAGATTAAAAAATGCAACCAATATATAGATTAGTTACAATAAATATAATATAAAGTATTGGATGTGTGAGCATTGAAGCCTCCCATTACACTAGCTAGTGCATATCTAGTTATGTTCTTGAGCTTTTTTAGCTTCAAAAAAACTAGAAAATTTACCTTCAAAACCTTACTAACAACTTCCTTGGTGATGATAACATCACACACCACTGATTTTCCACGCCCTTCAATCCATTTCAAAGTTGTGGGTTTCTTGTGTGCATAGAAATTGCTAGAAACACTCATTAACGTCCATGTCATGAAACTTAGTTTGAAGGAAATCCAAAACATTATTCACATCCTTGGATACCATATTCATCCCCATAGCATTCTTAGTAAAGCAATTGGTCAAAGAATCTATGTAAATCCTTTATTTATTTACAATGTGGCCTAATAACGTTTTATTAACATATCATTTGATAGGATTGAAACAAATTCTATATAATCTATGTCCTTTAGATTTAACAATATAAATATTGCAATATATACATTATAATCCATTTTTATCTATGGTGGCTATCTATTTATTAGAATACTCCATTATTAGACGCCCACACCCCCATGCCTCCTAATTATTTGTCTTTACTAACCATTAAGCTTCATATATATGGTTGTTCAATGTTACACTAGTTTTAGTAGCATTATCGATAGTTTTATTATATTGATATATTTTTAAACTTATAATTTAATGATAATCTTAGTTTTAATATTAATATTGTTAATATTTTTTATGTATATGTTGTGATATGTTTTTAGGCTATGGTTAGTGTTTATGTGATGTTGGAAACTATCTTAACACAATATTATAAGTTGTTTTTGAGTTATGGTCAATGTTTATGTGATGTTGCAAATTGTCTTATCACGTCAACATGTGCCTAACCATTTGGTGATATTAAATATCAAGCTGTACATATTAAGGATTGTTTCGAGATAGTGAAGCATATGCAAAAAGGTTTGTTAATTTGAAATTGACTTTCTAGGTGTTGGGATTCTTTCCACACTAATAATCCCTATGTTATAAATTAATAATTTCCCCTCTCATAACTCTTTGATGGTATCACACCATAAAGCATCACATATTGTGGTTTGGTTTGGCCTAACAAAGCATACATAAAAAAAAAAACTTTGCTCAATTGAAGTTCATTATAGACTGTAGGTTTACTTTAGCACATAGTCATGTGAGTTATGTGATATTATCTTCTCTCATTATAATATTAGAATTGAAATACACTTCTACTCACATTTATTAGGAACCTAAGTGCTAATTATTGAAAGGTTAAAATGTGCCACTTCCCAAACTCTTAAATACAAAAGAGAGTATTAGTGTGGTATATCATCTCTGCACCTACCAACTATTAAAAAAAACTCTAAGCATCCTATTTTACATTGAAAAATTCTCTTCATGGTATATTAATGCATCCATTAGACATGAAAACTACTTATGTGCCTTAGAGAACCTAATAACTCTAGTTCCATAGAGGAAACTATGAAGAATAGTACAAGAGAACATTATGCATGTAGATATCATGGAGAAAAACAAGAGTAACAAAATCATTCCCTAATTAAGAATTAGGGTTGTATTGTAGAGGAAGGCTTCACAATTTGTGTTAAAGAGACCATCTCAACTTTTGTTTTTTAAGTCACTTAGAAATCTAACAAAAAGTTTCTAAATTTTTCGATCTAGATCATTGCTTAATGATTTAGGTGGCTCTAGAGAGGCTAAAAAATTGGGGTCTTTAAAATGTAGTGAAACTAGAACCAACTTGTAGATCTCAACAAGAGATTTCCAATGATGCAAAAAACACCTCAATCTGAGTTCGTATGAGAACTTTATTGCAATATGAAGTTTGTACCAAACAACAAAAAATTCAAAGTCAAAGTCAACCTTCTGCCATATCGCAGGATGTACAGAAGGCATGTGGAAGTGAAGGCAATAGACCTAGTGGGACCCATAGATCTAATGTGACAGCCTAGTCAGCAAACCAACTTTGCCCCATTGGATAAATTTATTAGGTCGCTAACTAAATTTGGAGGTCTGCTAAAATTGGAGGTTCGACTGAATTTGGCAAAAGTTGCTAAATTTCGCTGCCACTAATGGGACAAAAACTTTTCACTTTGAGGCAAATGGAACTAAGGGATTTGTCGCCTCTTTAATTTTTCCTATGACCCCCACAATCTATTCGACATGTTTTTATTAGTTGGTTATTATTAAAATAAGAATAAAAATAAAAATATAATATGGGGTGCTAGCTCCCCACCCCCGCTAACCCCCAATCAAATGTATTATATAAAAGGCCCAATGGGCCACACGGTTAACAAGCATATATATTTGTCACACCACATTTAAATGGGCAGGTGGGGATCAAAACTTCCTGACTGGATAGGTTGGCCCACCCAAAGAGCAACCCTGAAATATAATATACCGTCCAACAGTTAAACAATTGCCCATATAACAATACAACGTGCCAAAAATTAGCACTCTACCATTTTATCAAACGCAAAAATTGTTTCACAGTATGTATGGTCAGGTGGGGGTTGGAATCACTAACCTCCCTATCGACATGTGATCTAAATACTCACGCCATAACCACCCATCTAGTAAGGTGGGCTTTGTAAACAATGCCACCACATACATATTTAAGCCGATAGTTTTCCATTCGACCACCAAGTGGAGTCGTGGGGAACCAAGAGTGGAACCCAACACCAGGAGGACGTGAAGAACCATGATTATGACATGTAGATTTATCAAACAACCTTCGTTAGTAATGGATTAGGGAGTGATGGAGCCATGATTTGGAATCTTTTATATTCCTTGGAACTATTTATTGATAAAGTTAGAATTATACCAAGTTTATACTCATCTTAACTAGAATTATGCCAGAAGTTTGATGGTGTGATCAGTCTTATGATATGAGTAGCATATTTTTCAAAAATAGAATGTTGAGGGTGGAACCATGAAGTTGGAACCTTGACATAGGAATCTACATGGAATTTGAAAGATTCCTTGGAAGCCCGAAATTGACAATTTCAGAACCAGGACAACTTTATACTCATTTGTCTCAATTTTCCACAAGGAATGTAATGGCGTGATCAATTTATCCATCCAAGTAGCCAAATTTCAGTCAACTTTCAAAAGAGAATCTTTGAGGAATCTTTGAGATTCCCGGAGAGCCCAAATTTGACTGAATCAGAAAGGGGTTGAGTTTATAGTCAAATTTCATAGATTTTTAGAAGGAATGTGATGGCACAATCATTTCCTTCATCCGAGTAGCCAATTTTTAGGCCTTCCCTAGACTTGGAGGTATAAGATGCATTTTTCTCATGTCTTCATTTGATTTTTGTTGAGATAATGATTCGATTCTATGACCCATGTATGCCACTTTGTGAGAGGATCCTTGTATGCTACTTTATGTGAGAGATTGTTATTTTGTCATGCTGAAGGATAGTTTTAATGAGTGAGAGTTCTTATAGAAGAACATTTCATGAAGAGACATGTCACTCTAGTAAAATTGGTTCATCCTTGTATTGACAAAGAATACATCATGTACTCATCATCATCTTGCAACAATTAATGAAGCGACCTCCCCATTCTCGACATTGGGCCCAGAGACGTAGTCCACATTGTGTACATTTTAACCCCATGCAAAAATTACCTACATACGAATTCTAAAACACAAAAAATAAACAATGTGAGAGCATAACACCTAAAACACATATACACAGAGATTTTCCCCTAGATCCCAAAACCAAGACTACTAGCTTGATTTTTCATTATGTTCTTTTCAATGTTATAATACATATTTATACATGTCGAAGCATCCAATACCATGGACCAAAAACCATCGCGTCCAAAACCATGGACCGAAAACCATCACGTCCAAAAACATGTGCAAAAAATCATGCACAAAACCATAGGTGGGTTTGGCCAACCTAGCATAGGTTCCAAAACCAAAATTTTATGGTGCACTGCCCTAGACCCCATAGAGTGGGGTTACCTGCACCCCTCAAACCCCCTGTGACCCCCCTGCTGTGCAATTGATGCAACGAAGGGGGGGATCTGCCGCCCCTCTAACCCCCCGATTAACTACATGGGCTAGTCATGGAAAGAGTATAACACAACCCGTACAAACTTTGTTATAATGTCGTTGAGTTATGGTTGTGCCTCCTGATTATCTCTTCTTGTTTTCATGTTGATGATTCTCATAAGTATTGTTTATTAAGTCACATTTCTCATGATTTCACATGAAAATAAGTGTCAATAAAAGGTCTTGTATAATGGGGATTTTTGTTTGAGAGCATTCATGAAAATTTCTTGGATCAAGTGGTATCAGAGTGGTCTAACCTTATTGCTAGGAATTGTGAATGACATCATTTGCAAAGCATCGAAGAGATCCAAAATTGAAGCGTTGGAGGAAAACATTCATACATTCAAGTAGTGAATGCAAAGCTTTGAAGACTCCTCCAAGATGCAAAAGAAGAGAAGCATAAATTGAGGCTTATGTTAGAGTAGGATGTGGAAGAACATATGGGAGAACGTTCTACCAACAAAGGAAATCTGACCAAAGTCGATGATCATGCATCACCAACTGGATCGAAGGTAAAAAAAACTTCTCCTCACGATGTTATTTCTGTTGGAAGCATTGAGATACCTCTTACAAGAACTAGTATGAGACTCTTTACCAAGATGGGGTATAAAGGAGGAGGATTTGGTGTTAATGGCCAAGGAATGAATCAGCCATTGGAGGTTGTCCAAAGGCCTTGATTTGTAGGATTGGGGTACTCTAAAGGAGAGTGTTCGAAGGTAGCAAAAGCAAGAGGTTCTTCAAACTAGGAATCCAATCCATTGTCGAAACCATCAAGGAAAGAGGATGATGGAAACACATCACAATATTCCCATGACAAAGCACATTACAGAGGAAGAGCTAAGGCAATTTATCATTGCTAGTATTTCATCAGAGTCAACCAAGCAAGGTATAAAAATTCTCAGTATGCTAATGTTCCTTTTCATTATAGGCAAATTGTTAATGATGAGCAAAAATGATGGCATATAAAACCATGTAGTTTTTGTGGCTTGTATAATCATGTTGTTTCTGAGTGTTGGAAAATAATGGAAGAATGAAAGAGGATAGGACACGAAGACCCTTCTCCACTATTAGGCGTGGGATCCCCCAAGGGTATTTTTGGGGCTAAAAGCCCATATTTTGGTCCAATTTTGTAATCCAAATGTAAAGACTCCACATTTTGTGGTCATGGAGTGCGTAGATGTTAAAGAGTCATATGGTTGTCCACCCTTATTTTTGTAATGTAATGTTGGCTGTAAAAGATCTACCCATGGTCTGTAGACCATGGGATTGTATAAATAGAGCTAAGCTCTAAGTAGTAGGAAAAAGAAATGAAGAATCATGAATGATTGAGTCATATCTTTAGAACAAAAGTCTAGGTTGGGTCGTAGCATAGGTAGACGCTCTGCAGCTGAGTGCGTAGAGGCCTAGAAGTCTGTAGTTGAGTGCGTGGACCCCTACAACTGAGAACGCAGGGCGGGTTGAGTCTGTAATCATTCAGAACTATCAATAAAGAGAAGTATTATGCAATTTCTGTGTCTTTATTTCCTGTTTATGCATCTGTTATATTGGGTATGAATTTCACTTATAATGCTTATATGATGCGCGAATGTATGTAAATGTATTGGTTAAGTGAACGCAAGTAAGAACATCTGTTTGTGTGAAGCTAACTAATATCTGTTAATAAGATAAGAAAAACACTTAGCCTAGTTTGGGAGATATCATAGTTTGTTTCCCTAGTAGCGTGAAAGGACTTCATCCGCTGGTTAGGGCTACGCGAAAGCTGATCGTACCCTTTCGTGAAGGTATTGAAGGGTGGAACAGAGGGTTAAGCAACCTATGTGAAGGTAGGTCTAGCTGGAATAAACCGACATCACAACCATCTCAAGGGTGCGGAAACTTGGTTCCAACATGCCCCCATACTAGTTCGGGTGAGACTTCAATCCGCGCTCCACGAGCTGATGCCGAAAGGGCCAGTAGTGTAGGGATTTGTTTGTCTAACTAACATTGAACCTAGGTCAGGCCCCCTTAAGCCAACAAAGGGTTCCGTTGCTAGGACCAGAACCTGCATAAGATATGTGTGATGTCGTGTCACTGGAATCCAACTAAGAAAGAAATCGAAGATTGGTTGGACAAAAGGATCCACGATTTCGCGGTACAGGAAAACATAAACACACGACTATCAAAAGAATAGTGGCTAGACAGGTACCTACATACGAAGATCCACAAAATCTTTTTCACCTCCTTTCCTACTGAGCTATATGAGTGGATCACGAAGCTAGCAGATAGCCAAGGAAGGTGGAAACTTGATGGTCCTATTGTGTGGACCCCATAGCTAGTGCGAAGGTTGGAAGCATCAGAGGATAAGATCACCCGCATTGTCGATCATTAGCTCGATTGCGTCATAGGAGGATTTTTTATTGAATTCACGGTTGACACATCAGTCAGCTATAGCGAGGCAGAGCGACATTTTTTCAAAGGAGCGCGAGGTAAGTACGTGAAATATTTGAATACTTGGATTAAAATCTTGTTGTGCGAAAAGTAGGTTATGTAGCTACCTTAATGTTCAGAGGTACGTGAAGCGGAAAATTTTATAGAAACGAAGGAAATAACGGTCTAGAGCATAGCCCCTTGATTTCACCTCCATGAGGGAACGAAGAAGGGATCGCGAAGGTCTCTCCACGAAGTGTTATTCAGTTGATAAAACAAGGATTCCAGCGAATACCACCTCTACCCACACCACCACTAGCTTCACCACCATCACCTCCAACTTCACCCATACCACCTCCACCTCCACTGCGATTTAGTATGGGAAACACAGTGAAGTTTCCTTTGTTCAAAGGGTTGGGAAATGAGGACCCGGACCAATTCTGGTTCATTGTGAGGGCTGTATGGGAGGCTCAAGGTGTTACAGATGACCATATAAAGAAAGTGACACTAGTTAGTGCTCTACAAGATCACACACTAACCTGGTATATTAGGTACTCCAATGATAACCTGAATGCTAGAGTAGTGGACATCGAAGAAGCACTAAATAGGGAATTTAGCATGCCTAAATCTGAAGCGCAATCGATTTTGGGATTCAAAGAGATCACGATGCAACCAGGCGAGACACCTTGGGAACTGGACCAGAGGCTGAAATGTACAATTCGTGAAGCCAACATGAATTTGACAAATGGACAACATTGCGAGTGGTTTGTGGCTTCGCTACTACCACACTTAAGGAGTGCGTTGTCACAACAGAAGATAACAACTCAGAAAAGGCCTTGGAGATCACTATGCGATTGCACGAGACTCCAATGCAGGATCCTGATCTAGAAGTCTAGCAGATCCATGCGTAGATAAAGAATTTGTGCCTTTAGATGCAAAGTTTGAAGCAGGACAGGATGGTTCGGCCATAGGTACACAAAGAAGTATGGTGTTTGAAATGCAAGAGTTAGGGTTATGACAAATACCATTACCCGGTCTTTACAAATTACCTTACAGGAGGAAGACCGATGCCTTTAAGGTCGGAAGCTCAAGCATGACCTAGTGCGGCGCCTGCTTTGTGGTGCGCTATCTATCAGGTAACCGAAAAACATGCCACAGATAACTGTCACTTGCTACAGAATTATGTGCAAACACTGCAATAGTTGTTCTGCAACTTTTGTAGGTCAGTAGGACATGACGAGTGTACTTGCAAGAGCTATGAATTGATAATGGACATAACACCCACCTATAGGGTTCAGGCCAAAATGTGGTCCCTTGACTAGAATTCAGGGATGGCGCGGATAGGATTTTAGGGGCGCAGACGAGGCCGAGGTGGAGGAGGACCTAATAGAGGTTTAGGACAGTTGATTTGCTACAATTGCAGAGGGCTAGGACACTATGCCTATGATTGCACTAATCCAACACATCCGTCATGTAAGTATTTCACGTTGTGTGATCATGAGGTAGAAGATTGTCCTACATTGATAGCTAGGATACAAGACAAAGGGGTGCTACCACCTCCCCCGACTTAGAACCTATAGATGATGAGGTCTGAGCCACGCGAGGAAGATATGAACGTAAATATAGTGCTCCAAAGTGGAATCACGACAGGAGATGACAAGGGGAAACAGCTAGAAGATGGTACATGGGTTCGCAAAGCCCTGAAAAAAGAAACTAAGTTTGATTTGGAATGTGCTCATGAAAACTTCATGGAAGCTAAGAAGAGATTCACTAAGGCCTCCACGTCAGAAAGTAAAGATAAACTAGAGCCGAAGATGGACCCATCTATGCTCACAACTTTCCTGGAAACCTGTATGAACTTACTACATGACAGTAAGGCTATGAAAGGGTTACAAGAACTCATCAATAGATGCGCTGGAACCGTGCTAGGTGAACTGCGTGTAGTACGAAATATTGGCAAGTATAAGATGAGGATGGGATAGTAGATGAGGCTGACTACACAAATAGGAGAGTATGAAATGGATCAAGTCATTCTGGATTTTGGATCAGATGCGAATGTTCTACCAAAATAGACATGGGAGTGAATGGGGATACTTGCGCTGCAATGGTCTCCGATTCAGCTGAGGATGGTGAATCAACAGAAAATTATACCCATGGGGCGGCTACAGGGAGTAACCTTGGATATTGAGGGAGCAAGCACGCTGGTAGATTTGGAAGTAATATCGATTGTTGATGAAAACAATACCTACCATGCGCTCATGGGAATTGACTGGGCTACTGATATGAACAGGGTAATCAATCTGAAGAAGTGAAAAATGATCTTTGAGAAGAAGTAACTACGTGTAATAATACCCCTAGATCCCGCTGAAGGATTGTGATATACGGAACTAGTCCACAACTATGAGAGTGATGATGATCTGGATTGCATGTATAAGATAACAATCTGAGACCAAGATTGGGTGAATCCCACTGTGGATGGAAGGATTACATGGGAGCACGAGAGTTCCTACACTTCGAACTCTGATGAAGAAATTAAACACTGGCAGGATCAGTTACATGAAGTAACTACACTGAATTGCAACATGATGACCCGGTCGCTGCGCTGCGTTTCGTCAGAAGTAAGAAATATTCCTGCTTATGATTTTCTAAATGAGGTAGATACCTTTTCGGATGCATTTGAAAGGGAGGTGCCGGAAAAACAACGCTTCCAAGCCTTGGACTAGGTACTACGTGCTACACTCACAAGATGGTGGGATATGCACAAAGGAATCTTTGATGATTGGTGCGAATGTAGAAGGATGATGAGAGCACGATTTGGGTAACCTAAGATGTGACTGACAGACAAGTATGATGGGTAGGATGATCTCCACAAGCATCTAGCCAAATGGATGTAGGCCTATGAAGGAAAGCTACAACCTCAGCAGGTGCACTTGTACTCTGTGCTGAAGTACCTAGTAATTAAGCCTATGTTGGGGGGGAAATTTGCAGATGGCTCTTATTGATCCAATAGTACGATTTTGAAGTTGTTGTGAAGCCTGGACGATTGAACGCGAGACCAGATCACCTGTCGTGCATCAAGACAGTTGGGGAACCCACTAATTTTGAGGATGGATTACCTGACGCACAACTCTTTGATGTGCATGTCGCAGATGGACATTTCGAGGATATAATACACTTTCTAACAACTGGAACTATGCTAAAAGGATACTTTGTCCTTTAAAGAAGGAATTAGTGTTGCGCGCGATAAACTTCTCTATCATTGTTGGGAATATATACAAGATGGAGAATGATGAAATACTGTGAAGGTATGTACTTGAGTTTGAATGAAGCAACATCCTCGTGGACACTCATGGGGGCGCTGCGGGAGGAAATTATGCAAAGAGATCAACCGTGTAGAAGATTCTACACATAGGTTTGTGGTGGCCAACCCTTCATTAGGATTCAAAAGCATATTGCAAGGCATGTGATGTATGTCAAAGAACAGGCGGGCCATCACGGAGGGATGAAATGCCTTTGAATCCACAGATGACATTGCAACCTTTTGAAAAATGGGCAATAGATTTTGTAGGACCCATTCAACCTCAAGGAAAGACAGGCATGGTTTACATTATCACTGCAACGGAGTACTTGACTTGTTGGGCAGAAGCATAGCTGGTGAAGGATTGCACAGGCATGACTGCCACGAAGTTTCTATTTGAACATGCACTGACGCGATTTGGATGTTCGAAGATCTTGATGAGCGATCATGGTACACACTTCTTGAATGAGACAATCAATGCACTAATGGAGGAATTTCAGGTTTATCACCAAAAGAGCACACCTTATCACCCATAGGCTAACGGGACAGTGGAGGCGTTCAACAAAGTGCTTGAAAACATGCTGACCAAGGTATGCAATGCTCAACGAAGTGATTGGGACCTACGCATACCTGCAGCGTTATGGGCTTATTGGACGACATGCAAGAAGCTAACGGGACAGACACCCTTTAGGTTGGTATATAGAGTTGAAGTGGTAATGCCTATGGAATACATTGTGCCTAGTCTGCAAATAGCAGTGCTCACAGGTATGACTGATCACGGAGCCATGGAAGAGAGGCTCGCGCAGTTGGATGAGCTTGAAGAAGAAAGATTTTTGGCTGGATTTCACCAGCAGGTCCAAAAGCGGTGTGAAAAAACATGGTATGACTGATATATTAAGCTGCGCACCTTTAAGGTGAATGACTTGGTGTTGTTGTATGATAGTAAGTTTGATAAATTCCCCAGAAAATTTAGGCTACACTAGTTAGGGCTGTATGTTATTAAGGATATTACCAACGATGGTGCGGTATAGCTGGTTAAGTTAAATGGAGAACCCTTCCTAGGAAAAGTGAATGGTAGTCGCTTGAAGCCCTACATCGGTGATCGGGCCATGTGACTAAATGAAAGTAGCACAGTCTTAGCATTCTAGGCAGTGGAAAGGAGGCATGGGACTATAAACTACACTACTCAGGTTGGGGAGTTGCATGATGTCAGGATTGCGCAAAGCAGTGAAGTGTCACAGGGTCCGCGACAATGCGAAGACAACTGCGTTGGTGCGCAGGTCCACTGGAAAGTGACCGTTAAAGTCACTATTCATGATTTGATGGTTGGTTTGAGGCCAAATGGAGTGGGTAGCAGGCATCTAAGGTGAAATTTATGGGTTAGATTCTTGAAAATCTGCTGCCAATCTAGCCTTAATGGGCCAAATGTGGGGGGAACGGTCGAATTTGAATTCAAAATCCCTATAAATTACAAGTGGTTTTCCAGCGAAAAACACTTGGAATTTTGAAAATTCAGTTGTTGCGCTATCAAGTGTGTATGGACCTTATGAATTTTGAGGCTTTGAGAGCAAGTTCAGTGTTTGAAACATTTCCGAAGGAGACGCGGGACCTCCTAACTAGAATGATGTGACACCGAGGAAGTTGCGTAGGAAATTGTGGTAATGGAAGCCCTAGAGAGTGTCGGAGTGATAGTTGAAGTCCCTAAATCACCCAGAACACCGAGATCAAAGAAGGATAAGTAGGTTATGATCATGGTGCGTGTCTCGCCTAGAAACCCACAAAGGACCAAGCTCACCTTGCAGGAAAAGGGGAAGGCCATTAATCTGGAGGTCGATGAGGAAGAATTTGAAGAAATCTAGGTGGATGAGGAGGACGTGGAAATGGAAGTTGAAACCCAGGGTGAAGACCTTATTTCCTAGTTAATAGAATATGTTACTCCGTGCAAGGGTAAAGCCAAGGTACCAAAGGACATAGATGAGAACAAGGGCTCTTTGAAAACTCCGCTGCTCCCAAATGACATTGTTTCTGAGGGGCTGCACTTAGGGCGGGTTCCTGCACTGAAGTTTTAAGATTGGGACCTCTTGTAGGATGGAGTCACCGCAGAACTTGGAGCTAGGGAGAATCACGCTCTACAGGTGATGAGTGAGCAATACATCAGCATCAAGAAGTTGGGCCTACAGGGCAACGAGGCAATGGAGTAGAATAAGCAAATTATGCAGGTAGTAGAGGAAGTTTGTCGGATGGTACCGGAGTTCGACATTTAGGCAGAAGAACCGGTGGAGGCACGCGTCCACAAGTTAGCCACAGGGGTGTGTGATGCTCGAGAAGAGATGGCCAGCGTTCAACTAGAGCTAAACCTCCAGATTGTAGAATTGTAGTTGAAGGTTCAGCCTTCAACTCGACCAGAAGTCAGGGAACAACGTACCACCACTGTTACAACATCAATAGCAATGGTTGATAGTGCAGTGGCAGATTTCACACAACATTTTGAACAGGAATTCAAGGTCTCAACCACTCTATAGGAGGAACCGAATGTCGAGCGCCTAGAGACAGAGGTGCACGAGCTACAACAAAAATACGATGAGGTCAAAGGGACTGTGTAGACGGTTTCCCTTACACAAAGGCTTGCAGGAATGCAGGAGGCAAAGGTGCTCAAGGAACAAGAGGATGCCACTCGACACAAAGAAACAATCTTAAAAGTACACCTACAACCATGTATAGATGAGGTTTATACGATCACAACCTCCATTGAAGGAAAGATCACACAACTACAGGCAAGTCAGCAGAAGATTCAGGGTAGCAGTTCAACGATAGTCACCGAACAATGAGTGGAAGAAGTCCAATAAGCAGATGCTTAGTGCACTGTCGAAGTTGCGGTGATCCAAATGGAGCTGGGAGGTCTTTGCGCTAAGATCTTCGCACCTGCAAAGTGACTCAAGGGCGAGTCATGATGCTTGTGTTGGGGTCCTGTTGGGTGTGGGATCCCCCAAGGGCAGTTTTGGGGCTAAAAGCCTATATTTTGGTCCAATTTTGTAATCCAAATGTAAATACTCCGCATTTTGTGGTCACAGAGCACGTAGGGTTGTCTGCCCTTATTTGGTAATGTAATGCCAGTTGTAAAATATCTACCCATGGTCTGCGGACCATGGGATTGTATAAATAGACCTAAGATCTAAGTAGAAGGAAAAAGAAATGAAGAATCATGAATAATTGAGTCATATATTTAGAACAAAAGTCTATGTTGGGTCGTAGCATAAGTAGAGGCTTTGTAGTTGAGTGCACAGAGGCCTAGAAGTCCGCAGTTGAGTGCGCAGAGCCCTACAGCTGAGTGTGCAGGGCAGGTCAAGTTTGTAATCATTCGGAACTATCAATAAAGAGAAGTATTCTGCAATTTCTGTGTCTTTCTTTCCTGTTTATGCATTTGTTATATAGGGTATGAATTTCACTTATAATGCTTATATGATGTGCGAATGTATGTAAATGTAGTGATTAAGTGAACGTAAGTAAGAACATCTGTTTACGTGAATCTAACTAAGATCTGTTAATAAGATAAGAAAACCACTTAGCCTAGTTTGGGAGATATCGTAGTTTGCTGCCCTAGCAGCACAAAAGGACTTTAGCCCTTGGTTAGGGATGTGCGGAAGCTGATTGTACCCTTTTGCGAAGGTACTGAAGGGTGGAATAGAGGGTTAAGCAACCTATGTGAAGGCAGGTCTAGCTGGAATAAACTGACATCACAACCATATCAAGGGTGCGGAAACTTGGCTCCAGCATCCCCCCATACTGCTTCGGGTGAGACTTCAGTCCATGCTTCGTGGGCTGATTCCGAAAGGGCTAGTAGTGTAGGGATTTGTTTGGTTAACTACTGCTAAACCTAGGTCAGGCCCCCTCAAGCCAACATCCACATTAAAGAAGGGAGAAGAACAAAAAAGTATGGTAGAAGAAGAACTTTTTCAACCATTTCAACAGAGGTGGAGATCAGAGAGGCACATGTTGGAGGCTCCATCCAAAGTAGCATCTGAGGAAGGACAAAGCACCTGCGAAGGAACAGTTAATGAACTTGATCAATGAGAAAGCCAACTACAAGAAGAGAAACCACTCACTTGGTTGGGTATGATATGGGTAGAATTTTTAAGTAGTAAAACATGGCCACATTTTTGTAAATCACATGTTGTGAAATAATTGTAAAATTGATGAAGTGTTTACCATCAATTATGAAAGAAACATGGTGATATTTTTGGTTCTTTTAGTTGATGGTTTGGGATATGGTTTCTTATATGATTCTAACGTAAACTTGAATAATGGGTGTGTTATAAACTCTTGGAAAGTATGGGGTTGCTTGGGTCATGTTCGATCTTGTAGGAACATGTATTTTGCAAGTTTTACTAAAGGTTTGCATAGAGTACAGGTGTCAGTTCATCACTTATGGCTCAAAAATACAAAGGTGAAGGAGAAGGAAGTTTTGCATGTTAGGGAACTTGTTGTGCAAATAAGGGAGTACATCAAATTGCAAATTGTGTTCATTCTTTTGTAGGACCAAAATCTCCTCAGTGGGGAGGAGTGATCTAGGTGGCTTTAGAGAGGCTCAAAAATCAAAGTCTTTAAAATGTAGTGAAAATAGAACCAACTCATATATCTCAGCGATATCTTTCCAACCACGCAAACATCGCATTAATCTGTGTCCATATGAGAAATTTATTGCAATTTGAAGTTTGTACCAATCAACAAAAGAGTCTAAGTCAAAGTCAAAGTCAACCTGTTGCCACATGGCAGGATGCACAAATGATATGTGTAGCGAAGTTAGCAGACCTAGTGGGACCCACAGATCTAATGTGGCAGACTAGTCAGCAAACGAACTTGGCCCCACTAGCTAAAGTTAGCAAGTCACTAACTAAATTTGGAGGTCCGACTAAATTTGCTGGAAGTCGCTAAATTTGGTGCCCACTAACGGGGCGACAATTTTTCACTTTGCGGTGAATGGAACTGATGAATTTTTCACCTCTTTAATTTTTCCTATGACCCCAACAAACTATTCGACGAGTTTTTAATGGTTGGTGTTTATAAATAAAATAAAATAAAATAATATGGGGTGGCAGGTCGCCACCCCCGCCAACCCCCAACTTAACATATTATATAAATAGCCCAATGGGCGACATGGTTAAAGACCATATATCTATGCCACAATACATTTAAATGGGGTTGAAGGGGATTAAACCCGCATGGTCGGATAGTTTGGCCTGCCCAATGAGCGACCTAAAAATATAAGCTACCGCTCAACAGTTAAACAACCACCCTATAACAATACAACGTGCCAAAAATTAACACTCCACCATTTTAATCAAACACCAAAACTATTTCACACTATGTATGGTTAGGCATGGGTTAGAACCTCCAACCTCCTCGCCAAAATGTGATCATAATACTCACGTCATAACAACCCAACTAGTAAGGTGGGCATTGTAAACAACAACACCACATACGTATTTAAATCAAGGTTTTTCCATTAAACCACCAAGGGAAGACATGGGGAATAAAAAGCAGAACCCAACACCAGGTGGATGCACAAAATCATGATGTCGACATGTAGACCGGGCAAAACCTTGATTAGTGATGGAAACGAGAGTGGTGGAACAATAGTTTGGAATCTTTGAAGAATCTTTTAGATTCCTTGCAGTTGATTTTTGAGAGAGTCAGAATTATATCAAGATTATAATCATCTAAACCATAATTTCGCCAAGAGTTTGCTGGGGAAATCGATTTTTTGATGTAAGAAGTGGATTTTTCAAAAGTATAATGTTGAGTGTGGAACCATTGTTATGTTATGGTATGTTCTATGCTTATAACAGTTTACTTCTTTTTATTATTATATTCCACAGATTAGCAATCACATGTACATAAAGTAAAGTGCAGATAAAACATTAAATGATCGACAGAAAACAAGCCAAGGCAAGAGACACAAGATGTGGTAGCTATCTAGGGACATATCCCACAATGTGGGGGGAAACCCTTTGATCAAATCTTCTTTTATCTTCAATAATTCAGCACAGAGAAATAGTACAATAAATCTAATTTATATCAGCAGTAGCAAACCCTAGATTAGCAGCATCAACATTAGCAGCTTCATCATCAAAACTAGGGCAGATGATATCTCGCAAACCGACCGTTGGATCGGCTTGATTCCATCACGAAAAGTTGCAGCTTTCAGAGGAGGTTCAAATAAACCTACAACATAGATTAGAAGAGGAGGTTTGATGGTCCATGCTGGTCAAATTTTGGATCTGTAGTTGCAACTTCAGTTTCAGTAGCTTTTGGCTTCACATGTGTGAGAGAGAGACCCTTTTCTGCGCAGTAGAGAAGAGACTCTTTTCTGCACAGTAGAGAGAGAGACATGTGATGAGATGAGTGAGTGCAAATGAGGAAAAGTCCTCCTGTATTTATACACAATGTTGATGTTTGAATAGATGCGACTGTTGGGCTTCTGAGCCTTCATGAGTTGTAGATCGGCTTGATAATAATTCCATAATCAAAATAAATTCATATCTCCATGAATACTTATCAGAATCAGATGATATTTAGATCAATCCTACACCTCTCGACGAGAAGAATCTATGAACATATTATCAGCCATGAATAAGAGGAGCCACATGAAGTTTGGCCCCAGTTGCCAATTTTAACACTCCCTCTCAACTAGGAAGAACTTCATTTGCAATTTGTCTGTCAGTCGCTACTATTCATCCATCAAATACACTACCCTGTACAGCCTGACCCTTGCCTCGCTCTACTCTATTCTTCCTATTTTTCTTTGTCTTGTTCTGCCCTATAATGATCTGTATGGCTCTGCTCTATTATGATCTGCTATGCTTTTGTCCGAATTATGAAGAAGAAGAAATGATTGAGGATGTATCATACTGACTCAAAGTCAGTCTCAGAGTATGTACCACTGGTCCTAGACCAGTCTCAACCAACCTGAAGTCAGCGTCATAGTTAGTACAACACCTACCACTCGTCCCAGACTAGTAACATCCTCCACTGAGTCAAGGTCAGTCTCAGAGTGCGTACCACTGGTCCCAGACCAATCTCAACTGACCCGAAGTCAGTGTCATAGAATGTACCACTCCTACCACTGGTCCTAGACCAGTATGATTGATTCCAGATCAATGGAAGTCATCCTAGCATAGGGAGTATGGTAGATACAACGATGTGTCCATCAGTACTACCAATGGTCCCTAACTTCATTTCCCTACTCATTGATCAGATGAGAGGTACTTCCCATGAGTCCCAGACTGCAGGGATAGGATGTCTCGAAAGGAGAACTTAATCAATCTCGTCAATACAGGAGAACACATCAATCCTACTACAATCGCCATGGAGAACACATCAATCTAGGCTGCCATGGAGAACACATCAATCTAGGTTGCCATGGAGAACACATCAATCCAGGCCTCACAGGAGAACACATCAATCCTGCTACAATCCCCATGGAGAACACATTAATCCAGGCTTCATAGGAGAACACATCAATCCTGCTACAATCGCCATGGAGAACACATCAAACCAGGCCTCAGAGGAGAACACATCAATCCTGTTACAATCGCCATGGAGAACACATCAATCTAGGCCTCACAAGAGAGCTAATCATCCTGCTACATAGGAGAGTGAATCATCCTATTCCACAAGAGAGTGAATCATCTTGTTCCATAAGAGAGCGAATCATCTTGTTCCAGTGCGCACCACTAGGGGAGGGTGGGTCACCCTGTGGTCGTATGTTGCTCCAGTAAGAACCGCAAGCCCTCGGAGCTCCTAGAGCTTAATGTATGCAACATGCAGGACCCTTGTACAAGGGTTTCTTGATGACTCCAAGTTGTTTGGGAAAATCACAGATTAGATCTTTCCTCGGGGCTTTGACAAGGTGTATCAACCTGTACATCATCTTAATGCGATGGTGCCTCCTTGCTCATCGACTTACCATATCCCTGATGATGTCTATCTGCTGGAGCAATCGACGAATATGGGATTCCTCAATAATCGAATCCCATCTCTGGTTGTTACAAAGAATCACAGTGGTATGTGTTCAAACAACTCACTGAAGAGCTTCCCAACCAAGCAGCTTCATACGAGTTCATACTCATAGATATGTGTCCTGTCTTGGCGGTGCTTATGGCAACTGACTTCTGCTTCTTGCTCATCCATTATATCGAAGCAGAATCCAAAGAGAAACATCACTAAAAGTGCTCCAGTGATCCTCCACACTACCTGCCTAATTAGCATTCGATTAATCATGCAGTTTCATATTTCCGGTTAATCATGCAGTTTCATATTTCCGGTAGTGTATCTCAATCCATGAGAGATTGTGTCCTGAAGACATCTCAGAAGATTCTTGGCACTAATCTAGTGAGGCTCAACCAAATATGGGAGAGATTGTGTCCTGAAGACATCTCAGAAGATTCTTGGCACTAATCTAGTGAGGCTCAACCAAATATGGGCTCACAATGCTAACTACAAAACATATGTTCGGACGGAGGTTCACCGAGAACATCAACGCGAATGAGTTTTTGAAACTCAGAGGCATTTCCCAAATCTAGTCCGACATCACTACCATATAACTTCTGAAAATTAAGATCCTTGAGGTAGTCACAGGCTTGCAGTCCACCATATCAAATCTTTTCAGAATCTTCACCACATATTTTCCTTGAGATAGGAAAATTTCCCTTGGCTTCTACCACACTTAAGTCCTTGGTTCTTCATTTCAAATTCAGAAGCCAACTCCCTCTGACATTTGTGAATGAGAGGGTATGCTCCTATTAGAAATAGGTCATCCATGTACAACACCAGTCTGAGTGGCTTATCATCTCCAACCTTAAGGTAAAGGTTAGGATCGGCTTCACTCCTAGTGAGTCCCAACTTCATCAAGTAGCTATCGATCCTCTCATACCATGCTCGGGGTGCTTGCTTCAGCGCATAGAGAGCCTTCTTCAACCTGCATACATGAGATTTTCAATCATAAATCTCAAATCCTTCAGGTTGCTCCACATAGACCTTTTCTTTGATTGAACCGTGCAAGAACGCGGTCTATCCATCTGATGTAGGTTCCATCCTTGTGAAGCCACAAGGGCTATGATCAAGCGGATGGTCGTATATCTGGAAACAGGTGCATATATCATAGTCTATACTTTCCTTCTGGGAGAAACCACAAACAACAAAATGAGCCTTATACTTTTCCATACTTCCATTTGCTGCATGCTTTATCTTGTAAAGCCATTTTGAAGTAACAATTGTTTTTTCTGGGGTCTGGGAGCTACTTCCCAGACATCATTCTCCATAATAGACTCATATTCTATGGTCATAGCATCCTTCCATACTTGATGCTTGACGACATCTGAGAATGATGAAGGCTCATTTTGTATGATCGTGCTCATGATGGTCAGGTATCCCTGATACCTATTAGGTTCTTACTTTGACGGAAGGTTCCTCAGGGTGCAGGATGTCCTTCAGCATCATCAAGTATCCCCCTAAGCCATGAAGGCCTCTTCTTGGAAGAGGAAGGCTCATGTGGATGAGGATCAATCGGATCCATGGGTTCTTCTACATCAGGCATTGATTCATCATCCTTTTCTTTCGGTTCCTTAGTGTCGGCTTCTTGAGAGCTCCTCAAAGTCGGAAGATTGTCCACCTTGCTGAGAGCCATATCTTTGTCAAAGGTGACATCATGACTAATCACGACTTCCCTTTGACCGATGGTGAACATTTCTTTAGGAGTCTAGGAACCCAATGCTTGATGAGGGCATCGATTTTGTACATATACGACGGTGTTTGTAGTTTTAGCCCATAGAAACTTTGGAAGTCTTTGATCATGTAGCATGGCCTGAACAACTTCCACAATCGTACAGTTCTTCCTTCCCGCCACACCATTCTGCTCCAGAGCATGTGGTGTAGTAGTCTCCCTCTTAATGCCAGCCTCAGATATGCATGAGTGAACCAACTGTAATATATCGGAGTTCTTGCTTTGGCTTGAGGGGAATGGTCCCCTTTTGAGCTTTCCTTCGGCACATCTTGGACATACACCTTTCTCTACTCGGAATTCAGGCATCCCTGTCACCATTTGTCTTACACCGAGTATAGCTTTGTAATGAAGGGGGGCAAACCTCCGATGCCAAAGTTTGGACTGAAGAGATGTGTCATAAGACATGACACCTAGTAGACTTCCATCGACCTGATATAATGAATCAACACTAAACCCAAGAGTAAAGGCATCTTTAACATTATTTTCCATATATGTACCTTGCCATCACTGAAGGTTACCTTGTAGCCTTTTTCTTCCATTGCCGAGATGGACACTAAGTTCTTTTTGAGGTCAGGTGCATTTAATACATCCTGGAATTTCTAGCCTTCTTGAATGGTTGTCCTCTTCCTCGATTCCCAGCTCTACTCTTACCTTTTCTATTGAATTTGTCATTCCTTTGATTGCCATTAAAGGGATTTTGATCATTGTCTCGGTGTGAATCCTTTCTATCAGGGCACTACCTTGCATAGTGACCTACTTTATCGCTGATGTAACATCGTCATTTTCTTCCACCCTTAGGTCCAGCCTTTCCTTTTGATTTAGTCTCGGAATTATTTCTTTTCTTAGCATGAGAAGAAAAGGCAGCAGGAGGACCTTTTAGGCATGGGCATTTCTTGCTCTTCTACCCTTGTTTCTTCTTGAATGCATCTAGCCATTAATTTCTCGAAACCAGGAATTACATTATTGTTCAGAAGAGTAGTCCTGAACACGTACCATTTGGATGGTAATCCTCCAAGAGTTGTGAGTGCTATTTCCCTGTCAGTAATAGCCTCCCCAATAGATAGGATATCGTTCTTGATCTTGGTTATTCTTAAGAAGTATGCTTGCATACTCTCATCTTTACCCTTATGAATTTCCTTCAGCTTATTTCTAAGAAACAAAACTTGATTTGCATCATTAACTTTAAATAAACTCACCACTCTATCGTAGATTTCCTTGGAGGTGTTCAGGTCGGAGATGTAGGCCACCAAGTGCTTGTCGATAGAGTACCGGATGATCTTTTGTTTTGACTTCTCCGGTTTTTCATTTGTTCCATGCAGCAACAGATGCATTTGATGGAGGCTCAATAATATTGCCTCTTACATGGTCCAACTCTTCTTGATCTTCTAGGGTTAGATCGATAGACATCTTCCATCCGTGATAGTCAGCTTTCTCACGGAGCTTGTCTTCAGCAAGAAAGAGTGTTGAGGACCCCATAGTTCTTTTAGGATAGCCTTGCCAATCTTCTCTTCAATGATTGCTCTTGCTCTTGCTCGGGCATTGTCTTCACCTCAGCTCCGATACCATGTTAAGTTATGGTATGTTCTATGCTTATAGCAGTTTACTTTTCTTTCTTATTATTATCCACAGATTAGCAATCACATGTACATAAAATAAAGTGCAGATAGAACATTAAATGATCGACAGAAAACAAGCCAAGGCAAGAGACACAAGATGTGGCGGCTAGCCAGGGAGAAACCCCACAATGTGTGGGGAAACCGTTTGATCAAATCTTCTTTTATCTTCAATAATTCAGCAGAGAGAAATAGTACAATGAATCTAATTCATATCAACAGTAACAAATCCTAGATCAACAACATCAGCATTAGCAGCTTCATCATCAAACTAGGGCAGATGATATCTCACAAACCGATCGTCGGATTGGCTTGATTCCACCACCAAAAGTTGCGGCTTTCAGAGGAGGTTTAGATGAACGTACAACGGAGTTCAAATGAGGAGATCTTCTAGTCCACGCAGGTCAAACTTTACTTCTGCAGTTGCAGCTTCAGTTTCAGCAGCTTCCTTTAAACTAGGGCAGTCGATATGTTGCAAACCATTCGTAGGATTGACTTGATTCCACCACCAAAAGTTGCGGCTTTCAGAGGAGATCCAGATGGACCTCCAACGTAGTTCTAAGGAGGAGATCTGATGGTCAACGCTAGTCAAACTTTGGATCTGCAGTTGCAGCTTCAGGTTCAACAGCTTCCGACTTCACATGTATGAGAGAGAGACCCTTTTCTGCATAGTAGAGAAGATACTCTTTTCTGCGCAGTAGAGAGAGAGAGATGTGATGAGATGAGTGAGTCCAAATGAGGAAAAGTCCTCCTGTATTTATACAAAATGTTGGTGTTAGAATAGATGTGACTGTTGGGCTTCTAAGCCTACATGAGTTGTAGGTCGGCTTGATAATAATTTCATAATCAAAATAAATTCATATCTCCACGAATACTTATTGGAATCGGATAATCTTTATATCAATCCTACACCTCTTGACGAGAGGAATCTAATATAAATATTATCAGCCATGTATAAGATGACCCACATGAAGTTTTGCCCTGGTTGCCAATTTTAACATTTATACATGTGGGTACATAGAATAAAAGGAGCGTATACGTATGCACGTAGTTTCACAAAAAGAAAAGCGTGTATGGGATGGAAAATTAAAGTTATAGAATACCAAGGGTCCATACCATGGTATTAGTCCACAATATTGAGTGGAATAACAATTACTTGAACCCGTCTAAGAATACCACAAGTTCTAAGTGTTGTTTTGGTCCGAGGTATTGAAAAAGGCTCTAAGTATATAAGGAGGAGAAGATCAAAGGGCTAAGAGCGCGAGTGAAAGGGTTTTTCATGAATGCTTCTATCTGAAGTATATTTTGGGTTGTAAGAGCTATGGTTATGATATAGATCTGAAATATCTTGTGCAGCCTTGGATATAATGTTGGATTAGGATCGTGAGACCTGAAATGACTTATCATTTTATGATCTGATAATGGATAGTCTAGATTTGATTGTTAATTCATGTTTTATCCTTTATATGTTATGATCTGGGTATATTTGAAGTTTGGAATAGCTGAGAAGTTGTAAGTTATTATTCGCAGATCTACATGCTAGTTCGCCTTGGTGAAGGCGCGTATACATGCTGGTTCAACACTTCCAAGTAGCGTATGCAGAAGAAAAGTTTGTTGTTTAGAGATGACTAATCTATCTGATCAGTGTTGTTGTTTTACTGTTGTTTGTCAATGATGTATTCATTAGATCTGAAAACAAAACTGATTATATAAGGAGATTGAGTCTAGTTGATTGATTGATTGAGTAAGAAGGGTGATCTTTGATGCTATCTATTTAGAACTTTATAATATGACATTAGATCTTTAGAATGTCATTGGTTGGTACAGTTTTTGGTTCAGAGGTTTTATGATTCAGTATCTTTAGAGGTTGGGTTACAGTAAGTAGTGTATAGACGCAGGTTGGCTTCATTGAAGTAGCGTATACATTTTGACATATGATTTTTGAGGTTGCAGTTGGTTCTGGTTGTTGTTGTAGTGTTTTGGGTTCAGCTTTGTGTTCTGGTGACAGTGATCTGATTGTTCAAATTGATTGATTGTTGATAGATGCAGTTGTATTTGATGATTGTATTGCAGTGGTGATTGGTTTTGAGCTTCAATGTTACTGATGGGTCCAGTATGAAAATTTGATGAAACATGGCCTATTGTGTTGATGTGTATAGGAGTATTCAGTCTGAAAATTTATGAAACGTGGTCCTTGGAGGAAGAGTGAAGGTAGTAGCCTTTTGTAGGCTGGCGCCTACGTTTTAGTAAACTTATCAGCTAGTGCAAGAGCTAGGGGGTTGGAGCTCCCTTCCAGTAGAAGCTAGAAAACGAGTGAAGGTTGTAGCCTTCAACAGGTAGATGCCTGCGTATTACAAAAAGTCTGCACTAGTACAAAACTTGTAAACATTTTTTATAATAAGAAGATTGAAGTCTAAGATGACAATTGCAGTGGTTTTTTCCCACATTGGGTTTCCACCTGAAAATCTTGGTGTTCATGTGTGCTGCTTATGTGTGTTGATTTATTCTATTTTTACTGCATCTGTCTATTGCCTAGTAAATACATCACACTTTGATTTAAGTTCAACAGATAATGAATTAGCTATTTTACAAATTTATTATATATATGTTGGTTCCATTCATTATAGTTGCAGACATACACTGTTTGGTTTCTGTAAAATAGCGTATACAGTTTGAAAAGGAAAAATATTATTCTGAAAGTTTAAATACTGATTCACCCCTCCCAGTATTTTTCCTAACATCACATTGCTCCCTAACAGAAATATCCAACTCCCAAAATCCTCCCAAGGGCTAGTCTTCTCCTGTACTTCCTTCTCCAAAACTCCTCCGATAATTGCTAATGGAAATATACAATGTTAAACAAAGCAAACATAGCAAAAACTCATATAAAAAACTATAGTGTTGATTTTGGGGTAGTATCGGATGTGCTCTAGCTCCCAAATTTTGTGGAGGGGCTAGAATACGTAAGATCTCCAAGACCCATAAATCATTTGGAGAAATTCCACAAGGATTGTGAGTTATTAAAATAATTAATATTTTTAATGGGGTTCCTAAGTCTAAACTTAGGAAAATAAAAAATATTAATGGGTATTAATAAAAATATGGATGAGAAGCTTCGAAGAGGCGAGGATCAAGTCTATTTTAATCTTAGCCGTTGATTAAGGACTTAATCTCAACCGTTGATTCATCAATAGGAAACGTATAAGAGGAAGCCTGAGGGTTAGTTGGAGATACATTGAGTGATCAAATCAGTTCGATTTTTCTGGGGCGTGGTTTGCTGAAAAAATCGAACTAGTGATTTGAGTTGCAGTGAGGGGTAGAAGCAAAGATTTGGATTGGAAAGGAATTCTGAACCAAAGGGTACCAAGCAGAGAGGCAGTAGTAGCATCAAAGAGGCAGCACAGAGGCCTACGCAGCCCAAGAAGGGGCTCAGGCAGGTCACGAGGGTCTCTTGCAATGGCAGTGCAGGATAATTGTCAAAAGTTCGAGATTTTGCTGGAGAAGCGAGGTTTTGAGCCGAGAGGGTTGAACAACAGTCTTCCTCCAGCAAATCGATCCGAATCCAGCAGAAGGGGTGACGCAATCTCCTAGAGGCAAGACGCTGGTCCAAGCAAGGATTGCGTTGGCATTTCGCAGTGCTTGCTGGAGTCAGGCCACTCAGTGGATCAGTTATGACTTGGAGAACGAGGTAAACCCTCGTATGTATTCCTTGCTGCCGAGATTTATCTGAAAGGTTAGCCGGTGTGAGAGGCAACCTATTGTACTCAGATTCTGCTTGCTTAATAATACAAACCCTCTATTTGTTGCACCGGTTTTCCCGCATTGGGTTTTTGTAGGTGTTGTCGTACAAAGTGTAGGGGCTGTCACTCTAATCCTTACTCACTTCGTTTAGACTTTCTCCTAGACAAGTCAAGGGGGTAGTCCCTAAGGTGAATGGATGAAGATAATATGTGGCACATAGACTCTTACAGATTTTAAGGATGAACAACTTGATGGATTTAGAACAAGCCTTGGTCAATTGAGATTGAAAAATAAGACACAACCACAAGATAAAATTGATTATAGACCAATGCCTTTATATTGAATTAACCATAGACTAAATAAAACCAAGTTATCTAGGGAAAATTATAAATGTGGCAGAGCGATGATCATGAAAAATGCTCTAAACTTTAGCATGTAGGATCAGGGAAAATTTTAAGAACCACCCTAAATTTATATGTATAATAAATGGGTGAATCCCCATGATAAATAGGAAAAATGCGAGGCGACTTTATCAATAATATAATATGTATATATAATTTTTTTGGCGAATCTCTCACCAGATTATATTATCTTGTAAAGTCATGGCGAATCTTTCACTAAATTATAAAATCGTGTAAGATCTTGGCAAATCTTTCACTGAGTAATAAAACATTGTGAAGTCTTGACGAATGTTTTGTTAAAGTATGAAACCATGTATGATAATAGGAAAACATATTCATTAAATTGTAATATACTAACATACATGTTTGGAAAAAAGAAACATAATTTTCTCTTCCTACAAACAATGTTTCCAGTTTCAGTGGCCGTGTTTGTCAAGGTCCTTACTGTACACTCTTTCATATCCTTCTATTAGTTTTTGAGACATGTAAATCTAGAACTTGATGTATTGTGGATAATTCTCTGGCAGAGGTAGACATGGAAGACACCAAAAGCAGCACCAGTTCAAATTTGCCTCCTGCACATCATTGACTTAGGTTCAAATCACAGATAATATACAGAACAAGAATATCACACATGTAGGAGCAATTGACTTGGGTTCGAATCGAAAATAATATATAGAACAAGAATATCACTCATATTCGTAGATAATATATAACAATAATATCACCTTGGCAAGCACCAACAAAGAAAGGCCATGGATAAGTTTTATCAACCTCCAGATTGCAACCCACCTTGGAACTTTAGCCTTTGGAGTCATTTTTATGCCTTCATATAGGTATTTTATTTGATGATGTACCTGAAAAGGAGGGATCTCCTTGTCTACAAAATTGTTATTCCTTCTTTCCTATCCAAATGGCTCTAGAGGCAATCAAGAGCAATGGTCTATGTTATTTGAGTGCTCTATCATCAAACAGTCCAACAAGGAAGCCTCCTGCCAAGTACCCTATCCTCAAATCAGGGGAGAATAACACCCCATACCTCCTAAGAAATAATACAAATGAACACCAACACGTGGTCTATTTTTTCCCCTTCACATTTGCATAGAGTACAAATTCTAGGACCCTACCTTTCCCTATTTTGTAGAACCTCTCACGTTAAAAAATTATTCGTTAGGGCCAACCACATAAAAATCATGGATTTCGTTGAAGATTTAACTTTCCAAATCTTCCCCACCACCAAGCTACTACTACTACTTCATCATCAAAGATATCTTTGTACCGCAAGCTAGCTGTCAATAGTCATATGGTAGGATCATTGGACCATACAACTTTCTTGCGTGAAGAAGACATGGAAACAACCCTTTGCTCCTAAATGCAACCAATGTTGAGTAAAAAAAAAATACTTGATTTTGTACTGAGCAACAACAAAAGATACAAAATTTCCTTTGACAGAGTTGCTAAGATGGAATTTTCATCTACAAACATTTAACTATCAAGATGAGAAAATGCAAATCAAATTTCTTTCTTATTCCATAGACTCCAACTGCGAGATCAAAAAAAACATATCAAGTTTGTTTACCCCAACACGCCAACAAGTAGCAAGCCCCAACTATATAATATAAGAAATTAGTGGGTATCCCAAATGCCTGAAGGGAATCTAATGGAAAGAAGTGACAGTTGTCAGAAGCCTTCCAATCAATATATAAATGTAGATTTATTATTATTTTAATTGGAAATCTTCAATTAAATAATCAAATTTAATTACGTCTCTCCCAATCTAAATTGCTTATTAGCATAATTCACTACCTTCATAGGTCATGCATTTTTTAACAGTGTTGTAACATGTGGATTAATTTCCTTTTTGGTGCACAATCTCTTCCTTTTAGGACAATATGGTGCAGTGGCCCAACTCCTACAGATCATTACGACAAACTAAGAATAATAGAGAAGATGAAAGGTTGTACAAACCAACATTTTTTTTCAAACAACTAATCCAACATCAGTACCTTAATTTTTTTCATCAAGATATCATATTGAGAACATTTGAAAAATGGTCGGAAATTTGCACAACAACTATCTCTCTTCTTGGAGGGTGATGCAAAAAGAGTGATAAGATTTTACTGTTTTGATTTTTTTTTCGTTAAATCAGAAAAACCAATATTAATGTTGATATTGGTATTTTTTACTAAATTTTGTGAAGTGACTAAATGTTGCTTTAATCATTCACCTTAGATGTTTTTTACAATATAATTTCCAAAGTCTATTTAATATCTTCATTATTATAAAAACCAACTTATATCCATCTTAACTCCGCATCTACCACTCTTAGAGGGATGAAATCTATTTATCCCTCTCAACATGGAATTAAGATGGATCTAAGTTGATAGAATTTCCCTTTAAATAGTCTATGCTCATATGAATACCATGGGTTATCATAAACCTGGAGCTTAAAAACTACTATTAGTAATTTATAAAAATTAATAAAATTAATAATTGATTTTTTATTTTAACCGAGTTAAAATGTTTAAGTGACATTAAATTACAAGATCCATTTTTAGTCTTGATCTACCCAGCGCCGAGAGGGATCAAATATTTTATTCACTCTATGCTAGTTTGCATATCACTATATTTGATCCCTCTCAGGGCTTAGTAGATCTAGAGTAAAGATGGATCTATGCTGGTTTAATTCCCCCCTTTAAATAGGCTACATTTCATGTGAATACCATGGGTCAATACCATGTGCCATTTTTATTTTTATTAATACTAATATTAGGGTTAATAAAGTTTTTTTTGCATGGTATTAATAATAATTTGGCCCATAGGCTTCACCTAAATATAACGCATTTTTTGAGTGTTCGTAAATATAAGGTGACTTATGGAGTGAGTATTAAAAAATATTTTATTTATTTACCATACCTCTTGTTTATTTATATTTTTATTAATTTACTATACCTCTTTTATAAATATGGCATTTGGCCCATAGGATTCACTTAAATAAAACCTCTCTTTTTAGGCTTCTTAAATAGAAAGAGGGTTATGGACTAAATATTAAAAGAGGTTTTATTTATTTACCATACCTCTAGTTTATTTATATTTTTATTTATTTACCATATCTTTGGAGTAAGTATAAAAAGAGGTTTTATTTATTTAACATACCTCCACTTTATTTTTATATTTATTTATTTACACCCTTGCGTGTTAGTAAATATAAGGTGACTTGTGGAGTAAAAATAAAAAAATGTTTTATTTATTTACCATACCTCTCGTTTATTTATATTTTTATTAATTTACCATACCTCTTTTATAAATATGGTATTTGGCCCATAGGATTCACTTAAATAAACCTCTTTCTTGAGCCTTCATAAATAGAACGAGGGTTATGGACTAAATATAAAAAGAGGTTTTATTTATTTACCATGCGTCTAGTTTATTTATATTTTTATTTATTTACCATACCTTTTTGAGTAAGTATAAAAAGACGTTTTATTTATTTAACCATACCTCCACTTTACTTATATTTTTATTTGTTACAGCCTTAGCATTGTAATATAAGGTGGACTTATTGGAGTAAATATAATTCTTATTTATTTACCAATAGGACTCTCATTTAATTTATATTTTTATTAATTATGCTTAATTTATTTACTACCTTCATTTATTTATATTTTTATTAATTTACCAATACCTCTTTATAAATATGGTATTTGGCCCATAGGATTCACTTAAATAAAACCTATTCTTGAAAATGGGTGAATGGAAGGTTGTAACTCCTAATTTCAAGGTCTAAATTTACCTTTTTTACCCTCTCCCTTAAAATAAGGTGGGCTATTTGAGGTGATTTGTAAAAATGTACTATGATACAAAATATTCGCCCACTAAAAATTTAAAACCCCTTAATTTCGCCAAAGAGCGAACATTCACCCCTAAAA
>APFE030851582.1:19723-69687 GCA_000404065.3 Pinus taeda | reverse complement strand
TAGAATGAGGGTTATGGACTAAATATAAAAAGAGGTTTTATTTATTTACCATACGTCTAGTTTATTTATATTTTTATTTATTTACCATACCTTTTGAGTTAGTATAAAAAGACGTTTTATTTATTTAACATACCTCCACTTTACTTATATTTTTATTTGTTTACACCCTTGCATTACTTATATTTTTATTTGTTTACACCCTTGCATGTATATAAGGTGACTTATGGAGTAAATATAAAAAATGTTTTATTTATTTACCATACCTCTCATTTATTTATATTTTTATTAATTTACCATACCTCTTTTATAAATATGGTATTTGGCCCATAGGGTTCACTTAAATAAAACCTCTTTTTTGAGCCTTTTTAAATAGAAAGAAGGTTATGGACTAAATATAAAAGGAGGTTTTATTTATTTACCATATCTCTAGTTTATTTATATTTATATTTATTTACTATATCTTTGGAGTAAGTATAAAATGAGGTTTTACTTATTTACCATACCTCCACTTTATTTATATTTTTATTTTTTCACCCTTGCCATCAATGAAAACCAAAATTGAAAGCAGGTAGTCGTTCATAGAAGAAATCAGGGCAGTTGGGACCAAATACAACCTCCCAAACCACCTCCCAAACCAGAAAATGGGCGATTGCAAACAAATTTAACATTGCAAAGTAGAAAATCAGGCGATTGTAATGGAATATAACCTCCCAAACGAGGCGAATTGGGTCAAATGAGTCTTTTCATAGTTTATCCGCCCCTTTTTTGGGCTAAAATGAAAAAAATAATTATTTTTTAAATAAAAGTTGGGCTAAATATATGAAATGGGTGTTTTATAAAAATTCCGCCCCTCTAAAATGAAAAACCTCTTAAATTTTGCCCTTGGGCTAAAATTCGCCCTGAAATTTACCATGTGCAGGATAATTTAGCAAAATTTATCTTTCTTCAACAGTCAATATGATTTTTTAAAACATTTATTGCACCTAACAATAGAGAAATCACTACCATGAAAGGACACCAAGGAACTTTAGATTATAATTTTAATTATTCCTTGGGCATTTAATTGAATGTGATAAATGAAGAAGTAAAACAAATCAAAGGGTTAATAAATTAAAATTTTAATGGGCCATAGGCCACATTAAAATTTTTAATGTGAGAGCGCAAGTCCTTTAATTTATTTCATTTTACATTTTAAAGTCACTAAAAAATTTTAAATTTTTTAAGATTTTTTTGATTTACAAATTTTATGTTTTTTAATGTTTTTCAAATGAAAAATAAAAAAAATCAAAGTCACGAGTTAAAAATAAAAATTAAAAAAAATTGTAAAACAAAAGTAAAATCAAATCAAAATGAATAAAAAAGGAAAATTCAAAAACAATAACCAAAAAAAATAAATCGAAATCTAAACTAAAATGAATTTGACCGAAGTTTAGTTAAAAAAAATGAAATCGAATTGCATAAAAAAAGAAAAAGAGAAAAGGCCTAACCCTAACTCACGCATACAAGTGAAGCAAAAAGTCGAAATATGTTTGTTTTGTGTGTATGCAGGTCTGGAGTGGGCAGCGTATGGAGACGAGCTCGAAGGAAGAGCGACGAGCTGGCTTCGATAGAGGAGGGAAGGACTACGAGAGCAGGTTTGCGTGGAAGGAAGAGACAACACGCAGATGGAGAGGAGCGTGGCAGATAGATGATAAAGGAGAAGCCACAGATTTTAAGGATCCGCTGGATTTCGAAGGAGGGAGATGGGCAGAGAGTTGAGGGTCGAAGCCTGAAGGTGAGAGAAAGAGAGGAGAAGATCGCAGGAAAAAGGCAGATTATGCAGCACGTAGTGACAGATGAGGGCTGCGGATAGTTTTGGAGCAATGTTAAGAGGATGTTGTGGATTTGAGTGGGGTAGTGAGAGAGAGTGAGGGTTTGCAGCAAGGGTTTGAATCTAGAGATGTGAACGTTAGCAGCCAGCAAACGAAAATGCATGCACAGAGAGATAGGGAGGAGCAGAAAACGTAGGAAGGAAGATGCAGCCAAAAGAAAAATGCAGGCAACAAAGAAAATTTTTGAAGTTTTTACAACAAGCAAAAAAAATAGACAATAGTTCCAGGCAACCAATGGTAGCTTTTAAAACCCAAAATAAACCCAGAGAAACGAGTATTACATCAATACATTTTTTATGCTTTGGATTTATAAGTGAAACCCTTATGAAAAAATTCCATATTTAAAAAAAAAAATTCAGACCCTTAGACTGCAAAAAGGTTGGATAATATCCCTACGAAAATAATTTTGAGGCTAGATCTTACCTTCTAAGGCCTTGGTCTGGCTTCAAATCAAACTTCTCTTTCATATTTGCAACCTATACCTAAAAACAAAAACACCCAAAACACAGATATACAAAAAAATAAATGAAACCCTAGAAACCCAAGTCAAAAAACCAAATAAATTTATAGATCTATGCACAAGAATGATAGATCTATCAAATCTGAGGAGTATGAGTCCAACTCCGCTCTCAAATCTGATAATCTAAGGCTCTTAATAGCTAGATCTATCAATTTCTCACACAAAAAATTAAATTTTTAAATTTTAAATGAGGTGCTTAACTCAAAACCCTTCGTATATCACACATAAAATCTTATGATAAGCCCGAGCTAATTTAGTTGGGCTTTTCAGAAAACACAGATCGGGAGTTGGCTGGTCCAATTGAAAATTTTCCCTAACGCTCGAGGATCTAAAAATCAAGATTTGCCTGCAAAACTCAATCCAACCATCAAAATAAAACGAGAAAATGATAATAAAATTCAAATAAATAGAGATACCTGCTATTACATTCAAAATTAAATTATCATTTAAACCCCAATGACTGAGTAAGATACCTGTACTCAAATCACTCTTCAAAAGCTATCATCAATGGCTAAAAAAATTATGCATGAAAACAACACATCTTACAGTATTTCCATCAAAAGTGACACTAGCGAAATTTAACCCCAAAGTCTTTCTTTAGTATCCAGGGAAAAATTATATAAGAGCTTTTTGCTTAGAACTTGACTCAGAGATCGGATGAATTGACTGACGAATGATTTCCTATTTAAAGATAAATCCTCCAACGGCTAGTTCGTGTGATTCTCGTCAAAGCAATCTCGACTGTTGATGAAGATTAAAATTTCTTTTAATCTCATCGTTGAAATATTTAAATATTTGGGGTAATTCAAAATTTTCAATTAAATGCATTTTAATTAACTAAAAAATTAATTTTTTGAGGTAATTTCCCCAAAATTTTGACTGACTTAACCTCAGGGATCAAAGGTTTAAAATTTATCAAAATAATTAATTTACCTTAGTCCCTGGGCTTCCTAAAATTTAATTTCTAAAGACCGATGAATTTTGCCTTTAGAGAATTTAAATTTACCTAGGATCTAGAATTAATTAAGTTTCTGGCTTATGATTTTAATTAATTTTTTACCAGAAACTTTAAATAATTAACCTATGAGGGGATAAATTATTTTTCCAACCCTCAAGACACTTTACATCATGATTTTCATATTTTTTACATCACAAGGGAGAAAACCCATTCGTAATAGACTCTCACAGACTATCCATTTCTGCGACACAAATATAATCCAGCAAACCAAACAATTTGTAATAAAATAACCTAACTAAATAGTTAAGATTATTCCCAAATCACTTTTACATAGACCGATCTAGAACAGTAGGACTCGCCTAAGATCCTAGTGACAAAATCCATTCCGGCTTTGGGGTAAGATTGAAGGAAAACTCTGTCACCCATCTAAGAATGGATTGGTGAGATAAAAAACCTCCGAGTATGTAGATCGTCACCAGAAAAGTAGGTTTATCTAGGTTGTTACATACATGTCACGGTTTTGTTGAGATTATTGACATCATATACATGCAGAATGGGTTTACATTATAACATGATGATCAGGCTGATGATGATAGTTGGACGGCACAAACACATCAATCAGGCGCTATCCCTTTTGCTAAGAAAAGGGGGTGTACTGCTATGGGTCGTTGACATGTAGTGGTTAACACTAGGGACGTGCTGTCCAAACATAACGGTGTCCCTTGTGTGTTTGTCTCATATTTGTTTCAGTTTATGATTTGTATGTCTGTGTAGTTTGCAGTAGTGTTTTTCATCATTGTTTATAAATTAAATAACTTGTTGAATGTAATAACATGTAGGAGATGATAAACCAATAATTGCAATAGGATTTCTGATGTGTAGATTCAAAAATTTCACATACAACACATTTAACAACCAGAAATCTCCATGAACTATGTTGATCTGAGCCATTTTATTAATAAATAAGAGGGTACAATGTGGTGTTGGAAAGAGTGCATTTGGACTTGCTCAAGGCAAGCTTGCTAAGCCCAAATGAACAACAAGAAATCCCTCTCAAATTGATGCTACTCTCTCCTAGCTCTGTGCTGAAACTACTCCCAAAATATGTTGCTCGCTGCAAAGAACTGCAGCTAGGGCTTCCTTGGGTGCTCAGAAAATTCTGGGAAATAAACCCTGGGGTCTCCACTAATAACCCACAAAAACCCACGAAGGAATTGGCCAAATGTTGACTTTGGAATTTCGGCCCAATTTTTCCCTAGCTCTTCTAGCTGCTGGCTAAGTTGGGACCCCTATTTGACCCCTCAAATCTACCCAGAAAATTCTGCCAAATTAATCTTGGTCTCTCCTTAATAAACCCAGAATAACCCAGAAAGGGTTTGTCCTAGTTTTGACGCTCCAAAATTGACCCCCAAATGCTTGGCCCTCCTCCACAAGTAGAGGATGTGACCTGTAGCAAATGCTACATTTGTTGCTCCGCCAAAATGTTGGAAAATCCCCCACAACATTTCCCTGAACTTCACCTCAAGTTTCAGCCCCTCACTCCCTTCACTCCACAACATCCAAGCGTGCCTCCTCCAAGAGCTGCGCAATCCCTGTATTGTTGCTGCCAATTCTCTCCCCAAAACTTACACTCCCTGCTGCTGGTATTCACTGGTCTATGTAGGACCCCCTCCTTGGGCTGGCATTTGAAGTCCACCGAAGCAAGGGTTGAGATCTCTGCTTGGAGACACTCGTGTGCTAAGCAACACTGCAGACTTGGCTTCAACTCAAGCGTGCTATGTCAGAGACACAATTTCTGAATAGATGAATGAATGACCAAAATGAGTGCCTCTTGCTCTATCTATAATTTGTGGCCCCTTCTCTCCTTGTGGTCCCCACTCTCTCTCTGCCCTAATTCACACTCCCTTCTCTTTCGTCTCTCCTCCAAGAGTGTGAGTTCCCTCCTCGGGTCGAATTTCTCTTTCTTATGGTCCCCACTTTCCACTAGAGCCGCAATATTCTTTTTTCCTCCTAAGTCCCGGTGCTAGAATTGCGTCCTCTCCCCAAACTCATCTCTAACGCTGAAAATCAAAATTGGGGATATTACATTTTATATATGCAAACTAGGGGTCTATGCTTGCCATGATGAACAACTTATCAACGATATCTATTTTCTATACTATCATTATGCTTAATGGGGATGCAACAATTAAATCATGCTCTAATCATATTCTTCAAATCCACAGAAGAAATTGATTTTATATCACAACTCATAATGAATTTGTTGTTCATAGTTGATATGGTAAGTTGCAACTTTTGCTTGGTAGTGAATTCTCTATTCTTTATCTCTTCATATTTATGAAAGGGAAATGGAATATTGAAGTTAGCTATGGCACAATGGACCATGTCGAAAAAATATGCATCTATGCATATTAATCAATGTTATTGTCTTACAAGTGTCCTTTTCAGTGGATGCTGGAGTTCCAGTGGGTCTTCCATATTGTCTTGTTTATTCTGTTCTTTATACAAGCTCTTATCTGGGTGGTTCTTTTCTGAGGACCTAATTTTAAAGACTATTCCTTGCAATGTTAGGCAAATGTCTCTTTTCCAATAAGTTGATAATGCCACTTCTTCATATGATGTGCAACTTCATTGCATAATATTTTGTATATTATGAAAATAATGTATACCCACATATTCTAAGAATATATGCTCTTTGTTTTGTATTTGAATAGCTGAATTCAAAATCTCAGGTCAAATGTACAGGTACGAATATGTCTTCAGCCTGATTCGTGATTTTCCTCATCTGGACTTCACCATAAATGGGGGCATTACCACTGTGCATCAGGTTAAGTGATATTCTAAATAAATTACATTTTTCATATTATTTTCATTATAAATTATTACATTTCCTTTTTTATTGATTATGTATATCTCAAGCGTCTCTCATTCAAAACATTTTAGAGAATTACGTCAAGGAAAAGACATGGAAATTCTTGGTAATCTTTTGACTAAGAGAAATTTTCAAGGAAACTGTCCATTACAATGCGTTTGCTCCTATACTTATGTTGGATGCCAATTCTTTCATGAAACTTAAAATATAGCAGAATTCATTTATTTAACTTCCATAACTTCTGAGCTCAAGAAGATGGGAACATATCTACCTTAAAGATAAGTGTAAACAGGGAATCAACAACACCTCCATTCTATATGGCTAATAAACATGTAAAATTGTAATTGTGTTGAGAGGAGAGATAAGATAAAGTAATTTTATTGATGTCTGACAAGTGACACAAAAGTGGGTCAATGGGACTGAAGAACACAGCTAGTAAGAGTACAATGTGGGAAACCTTGGAAAATGCCAAAATAAAATAAGAAAAACAAATGCCAAAAAAAGAAGAAGAAAAGAAGCCTGCATTAGTGCAGCTATAGAACACATGTATAAAACCATGACAAAGGTACAGTGTTATAAAATACTAAGTTTGTGCAAAACTGCAAAAGTGGACAACTCAAGAGCCCATTCAAATAGAAAGAGTGAGAGAGAGAGATCTGACAATGAAGCCAATAGTGTCAAGGTCTCCTAAGTCTGATGTTCGAGGGAAAGGGATGTGAGTTGGGCACTACTTTGTCGTTGAAGTACTCTGGAACCGTCAAGGGTTCCAGGTGTATGATCCTCGGGAGGATGTATGTAATATTCCCCTTTGTAAAGTGGCTCCAACTACTAAGTTTTGTGAGTTAATGAAGTTTATTTCCAGAGAAATGTTTAGTCAAAAAGTTTGATGACAGGGCGCTGTAGGTGTAATTCCTTGTTTGTTTGCCAGTAGTTAAACTACAGAGCTGAATAGTCGCTTAAGCAAATAACACCATTCAAAGGAATGACACATCATAATATTTACCACTTGAAATATGAGAGTTATATCACTGAAACTATTAACCTTCCAGCATAGGAAAAAAACTCAGATTTACACACATAAATATCAGCAATTTAGCAGTGATTATATGGTTATTTGAGTGGCAATATGATGCACAAGAAATAGGAGAGGAACCTGGTATACAGTAGCTACCAAAGAAGTATAACACAGTTCTCTTGAGGAAACACTTCAGCACCCTTGGCACAAGGATATGCTGCCCATGTGCAAACTGGAGCAGAACAATTTGAGGCAGAAAGGGAGTTTTCATTAAGAGCAATTATCAATATTACAATGCCACTGTAGTTCTTGCACCTGGGACTTGCATTTACCAACAAATGCCACTGAAAGATAGCCTTAAAGTACTTCCCTTTGCAGACAGTGGTGGAGAAATATAAGTCTGCCACAGAAAATGGCAAGTCTGCCCCAAGAATAATAATGCGGCCTGCTGATAGATGAGTTCTGTAACCAACTGTTTGCACTACCAGAATTGGACCCTTTCACATCATGCAATCTTTCGGCCTTATCAACTTGCTACTGGTGCCAAATTAAGTCATCCTCTATGACTTTAGTATGAGAACTTGGCCTCCAAACTCTACGCAAATCAATCCTGATTGGAGGCAGCTCAGGGCTTTAGGAATTTATCTCTGCAATCACCTGCAATCACAAGGAGACCACTTCAGAATTTCGCTCATCAATCTAGTGCTCAACACCTTGAAAGGATAATTGCATTTGATCCTTGGTATTGGGGAAATAGGCCTGCAAAAGCAAATATTGATGCCCACAACCTCCTGCAGCAAACTATGATCAGATCTCCAAAATAATCAAATAACCAGACCACATGAACAGCAATGGAAGATCTTAAGTAATCTTCCTTAAGGCTAACTAGGGTGGCACTCGAATTCCACCGAAGATAGCTTTGAGTTTCGCTTGAAACTCACTTGAGTTTCTTTTCAATGTCAAGTAGAAAATGATAGAATAGGATGAATTGCAATTGAGTCCCTCCCCTATTTATAATTCTCCATTGAACCTCCTTCTAGCTTGTAGATTCTCCTTTTTTCCTATTATTTTATTGGTGGGGCCCATTCTCCACTTTTGCCGTTATTTGAATAAAATAATAATTTTCCGCCATTCCAATAAAATAATAATTTTCCTCCCTTCTCCAATAAAATATTAATCTGTTGCTGTTCTATTAAAATAAGTATTTGTTTTCCTCCTCAATAAAATATTATTTTCCGCTATCCCATTAAAATAATAGTTTCTCCTCTTACAAAATAATATATCCCCTTTTTAATATTTCCGAAATTTTGCAAAATTTCCAAGTGATTTTGCATGCACAAAATTTGGGAATATCACAGTCCTCCCCACCAAAAATTGCTTGTCCTCGAGCAATATCACCATATGCTTCTACTCCTCACGCTGGAGTCCCAAATGTGCCTACAAAATCCTTTCGTACATAAGTATTGTATTGTCTTGGACTTATTAAATTTTGCCCTGTTGTCACTCCCTGCTATATTGCTGAACAACCCTCCATAGCATGGATCTTCCTCCATAAATGTCCCTGGACCCAAGGCCATATTTGGAGATAGACCACCCCATCTGTATGCTTGCCACTAGCATTGCTGGCTGAATCTATAATACGGCCACCCGATATAGTAATGGATCCTGTTGTTTCTATTATCAGACCCTCAAATGTTAGAGGCTGACCTTGGATTCCAATTGTCTTCTCTTGAGCTGGTGGAATGCCAATGTGTTAATTTTAGATTAACATGTTCTTTGTTATGACTCGTTTCTCACAGCTTGCTGCACCCCTGACAGATTTGACGAGGAAGGGGGCATTCAATTGGTCGGATACAGCACAACGAGCCTTTGACAGGCTCAAGGAGGTTATGAGCAGTTGCCCAGTGCTTGCATTGCCGGATTTTACGCAGCCATTTGTTTTGGAGTGTGATGCGTTGGGAGAGGGGATTGACACAGTGTTGATGCAGGGAGGTCAACCTATAGCCTTTGAGAGCCGGAAGCTCCTTCCGCACAAGAAGTTGTATTCTATATACGACAAGGAGATGTTGGCCATCATGCATGCATTGGCCAAGTACCAGCAGTATTTGGTGGGTAACAGGTTCAGGGTGAGGACAGATCACAACAGCCTCAAGTTCTTTTTGGAGCAGAAGCAGCTACAGGAGAGGTAGCAGAAGTGGATCAGTAAGATCCAAGCGTATGACTTTGACATTGAGTATGTCAAAGGTAAGAACAACGTGGTAGCAGATGCCCTTTCACGTAGACCAGCCATGTTGTCTCTTATGAGCTTGGACGCTGACTGGAGGGCTCGACTCCTAGTAGAGTATTCCAAGGATAGATTTGCATGTGAGGTTATGGATGGGCAAGTGGCGGATGACAGGTACAAGGTGGTCGATGAGATCATCTACTACAGGGACCGGATCTTCTTGACTGAGGGATCTCCGCTCAAGAAGAAGATACTTTAGGTGTCACATGATTCACCATTGGTAGGTCATCAGGGGTTTACCAAAACCTACAAGGCCATTAGAGAGATGTTCTCATGGAAGGGCCTCAAGGAGGACGTACTCCAGCATGTCCTGGAGTGCGATGTTTGCCAGAGAAACAAGGGGGAGATGAACCATCTAGTAGGACTATTGAAGCCTCTTCCCATTCCGGAGGGGAAATGGGAGTGTATTTCGATGGACTTCATCACAGGGTTGCCCATGGTACAGGGAAAGGACTGCATCTTTGTCGTCGTTGATCAGTTGACAAAGTACTCACTTTTTTGCTATATCCGCACACTACACAGCAGCACAGGTGGCCGAGCTGTTCTTCAAAGAGATTTTCAGGTTACGTGGTCTCCCCAAGACCATCACCAGTGACACGGACAACCGTTTCATGGGCGGATTTTGGCAAGAGCTTTTCCGGTTGGTGGGGACGGAGTTGACACCGAGTACCAGTTATCACCCACAGACGGACGAGCATACAAAGATAGTTAACAAGTGGCTGGAAGGCTACTTGCGTAACTATGTTAGTGGGCAGCAACGAGCATCGCTGAAGTGGCTGCATCTGGGGGAGTACTGCTACAACACTACACATCACTTGTCCATTGGTATGTCACCATTTTATGCTTTGTATGGATATCATCCCTTATCTTTTGCTGACGTGATGTTTGGTGCTAGTAAGGCTCCGAGAGCTAAGATTTGGATCCAAGAGAGTCAAGATATTCTCCTAGCTCTCAAGGATAATATGGCTACAGCATAGAACCAGCAAAAGCTATATGCTAACAAGGGTCGGGTGGAGAGACATTTTGAGGTAGGGGACTTGGTCTACCTACGATTACAGCCATACCGACAGTCGTCACTAAAGCAGAAGGGGGCTGAGAAGCTCAAGCCCCACTTTTATGGGCCATACAGGGTGATACGCAGGATTGGACAAGTTACGTATGAGTTGGAGCTGCCCCAAGGCAGCAAGATTCATAACGTCTTTCATGTATCATCCCTGAAGAAGGCATTGGGGCAGCATGTGACAGTGACAGATGAGCTACCACCCACGAATGATGAGGGGCATTTGGTGTTGCAGCCAGAGGCTATTATTGATACCACGGAGAGGTAGCTACGGAACAGGACAATCCGGGAATTCTTGGTGAGGTGGAAGAATTTGCCGGATGAGGATGCCACTTGGGAGAATGAGAAAATTTTGCAGCATCCATCACTTCAGTTGCTTGAGGACAAGCAACATTTTGCTGGGGGAGACTGTAATATTCCTAATTAGCCATGGCTAATTGGAATATTCGATTTTGCTCAATTTTGCCTTTTATAGTTATTTGCAAATAAAAAGGGGACATAACTCACCTTTAGAATGAAAAGTCACTTCCTAGTAGCACAATGTTGTGACTTAAAGGGGAGTCAAGGGGGCCAAAGGACCACGCAAAGATGGGGCCCACGCAGACACTTGGAGGGACTGCGTAGATGGGAAAGGAACACATGGCAAGAGGATATTACGTTGGAGGAGGTGAGCCTCGGGATTGAGAGAAGCCAATGCTATAAAGGAGAGAGGAGCTTCCTCATTTGGGCATTCAGTTATGAGCATTTGAGCTAGTCACTTAGACTTGGAGCACGCTGGCTGTTTAGCCTGTCTGTAGCACTGTTTAGTGCACTGAGTGTCTTCGTTCGGAGATCTCACCCTTAGCCCCTGGGGACTTCGAGTGCCTACTCGGGCAAAGTATTTTTAGTAGTCTTTTTGCAGTAGTTTTGATCTTTGGCATTGAGGTGGAGCTGAGCATTGGAGGACTGCGCAGTCTTGAGAGAGGGACGCAGTTCTTCTGGGGGCAGTCCCAGATTGAGGATTTGTGGAGTTGAGCTAGGATATTGAGCAAGGGATCAGCTCTTGCATATCGGAGGTGTTTGGCAGAGTTTCAGGCAATATTTTGGAGGATTCTACTCAGTGGCAGCGCAGGGCCTTGAGGGATTGCGTGATTCCCCAAGGGGGCGATTTTCGAGGGTTAGCCATCTTAGAAAAGCTTTCTGGGTTTTTTCTGGGTTTTCTTAGTAGAGGTAGATTCCAGAGTTTCATTATTTTCTGAGGAAGGGAACAGTCCCAAATCCTCATTTGATTTCCAGCAGTAGCAGCAGCACGACAGTTTCCAACAACATCCACGCAGTTCAGAGAGAGGCCATTCCTTTGCTATTCTGAGTGTATTTCTTCACTTCCTTGGTGCAAGTCGAGGTGCCATCCTTCTGTTCACCTCCTGTACTCATTCCATTACTCAGTATAATAAAATGGCTTAGCATTTGTCTCTACATTTCTCGAGTATTTGCTTGTATTTCATGTTTACATTATTATATGTTGCACCACTGTTATTTTTATCATTTTGAGTTTCCCGATTATTATATCATTTGTGCATATTGGGTTGGAGTTTACTGGGGTTTTGGGGAATATCTCTGAAACGGGATATTACACAGACTTTCAGAATATCTGCTTCCGAAGAGAGGTATTACTGCCAGATTTTTTATCTTTGTCGGGTGAGACAGTTTGGCACCCAGTTGTACTCAGAAAAGCTGCATAATAATAAGACCCTCAGAACTGCTACACCAGTTTTCCCAAGTTGGGTTTTTCCGGGAATGATTGTCAAAAAATAACGGTGTCCCTTGTGTGTTTGTCTATTTCTTTTAGTTGTTGATCTGTAGATGGTTGAGATTGTATTGTGTTTATTTCAGTGTTTATATGGTTAAATAACTTGTTAGTAATTAAACAAGTAGGTGAAATAAACCAGAGAATACAGATAAAATTTCTAACGAGTAATACTTAGAAATTTCAACATGGTATCAGAGCGTTGCAGATCATAGGAGAGTTGAAGGCACCAACTGAATCAAAGAATTTGCAGCAGAAACAACTGTCTCGAGTGACAAAAGTTTTTCTTAGGTAGAAAGCAGCAGAGAAGGGTTGACGCAGAGGGCTTGCGTCATTAGTTTGAGCCAGAGAGTGATCAGTGCAGAGGTAGAAAAAGGCAGAAGAGGCTCACGAAGAGCCACGCAGAGACTAGGAAGGTTGACGCAGTTGGCCAAGCGAGAAAATCAGCCTTCCCGAGATTGCGCAGAGCCTAGAGGCTCAGTTCTTTAGTTGCTGGGGCATAGGAAGTTGTGGGCAAATTGCAGAGAATGAAGTTGGTGGGGTGTTGTTGCTGCCGAGACAATACAGTACCTAATGGGGCAAAACCAAGGTAGAGGGAGTCGCTATCTAGGCGGATTTCTAGCCAAGGAATCTAGATCAGTGTTGCAAGTGCATAGGAGATCAGAGAGGTGCGATTCGACAAGTGGTAGGAGGATTTCCAGGAGGGAAATTGAGACTCAGAGGGAGTCGAAGAGAGAACTTCCAGGAGGGAAGTAGAGAGTCAAGACTCAGCGGAGTCAAAAAGAAGAGCAAAGAGATGGCCATGAATGGACTGAGGGATTATGATAGGCTAGACGGGGCGTCCAACTTTGTCATCTAGAAGGCCAGGATCTTGTCTGTTCTAGATAAACATCACATCAAAGCCTTCGCCTTGAGAACTGTGGCTATCCAAGTCGACCCAGCAGATAATGAAAAGTATGAAGATGCGATGGCCAAGGCGAAATGCATAATCCTTGATGGGGTCAAGGATCATGTGGTCTAGCATATTGCGGAGAAGGAAACGGTAAAGGAAATGTGGGATACCTTGAAGACATTGTATCAAGGCACTTCCTTGCAAAGGAAGATGCTACTGGAGAATTAGTTGCAGTCGTACCAAATGCAGAAGGGGGAGCAGGTAGATCACTTCCTCAGCAGGTTGCAGGAGATCTCGGACCAACTGACTTCCATAAGGGCCACGCCAGATCAGGAGTTGATGGTGAGGACCACCCTAAACACAGTCTCCAAGGAGTGGGAGACATTCACCCAGAGCATTCTAGACAGAACAAATCTTCCAGATTGGGAAGAATTATGGGCAACTCTTCGCCAAGAAGAGATCAGACGGCTGACCAAGACGAGAAGTAGCAACAAAGGAGCTCGGGTCAAGAAAGAGGAGGAAGAGGATGCAGCTCTGGCATCTGCGGTGGAGAAGGGGAAGAGGAAGAAAAAGGACCTCTCCAAGATAAAGTGCTTCAACTATGGGGAGTTGGGCCATTATACAAACCAATGTCCCAAGAAGAAAAATAAGGGAGAGGCGTCTGACTCCAAGGTAACGCCAATGAAGGCAAAGAAGGAGGTAGAGGATGATGACGATTGTGCGATGAGTGCTCATGTACCTCTAGAGAAGAGGTGGGGAGACATCGAGTTGTAATCAAGAGGACTATAGAAGATGTGGGGCAAGATCCTTGAGGTACCCAAACTCTTGGATCATATCCTGCTATGGGATCCCCGAAGTGATAGTAGTAGGATGGCGGATGTCGATAGAAGCAAATGCGGATGAAGCGACAGAGAGTGCTAGAGTGCAGCAGTCCCAGGCAACGCAGATAGGGTTGCAGCAGTGCGAGAGGCATAGAGGAGGTTGTAGCAGTGCAGGATAACACAGAGAGGTTTGCAGCAGTGCGAGAGGCACAAAGTTGTGGTAGCGTAGAGGCAGCAGAGGGAGCACAGGATAACGATAGAGAGAGCGTCAACATTGGGAGGGTTTCTAGCCTGACGAGGATGTCAGTAGTTGGGTGGATCAGTTACTTACTTCTCAGTAACTGAGTTGCAATGTAGCAGTAGCAGTGGTAGTGCTATGGGCAACACGATGTGGCATGATGAGAGAGAACTGCAGTGCAGATGTAGTGTTGGGAGAAAGGACTAGCAACAACACAAATGTAGAGGGAGTTGTCGTACAAATGTAGCAGTGGTAGTGATAGGGCCATGGGTAGCAGTACAGGATGCAACAATGTAGAGGATGTTGGGCAGGAAGGCCTAACATCAGCACAAGTACTGGTGTCGTATAATCAGGGTGATGCTCAATGGTGGAGTATTGCTAAAGCACATTCCTCACTAATAGGGAGTGTTGATTTGTGGTAGCATCGGATGTGTTCTTGCCATGAAAATTGGTGGAGAGGCTAAAGCATATGAGATCTCCAAGACCTAGAAATGGTTTGGGGAAATTCTGCCCGTTGAATGAGATATTAAAATAATTAATATTTTTAATGGGTTCCTAAGTCTAAACTTAGGAAAATAAAAATATTAATGGGTATTAATATAAAACTGGGTTAGAAGGTTCTAAATGACATGGATCAAGCGAAATCTAATCTTAGACATTGATTAGAGATGTAATCTCGGTCGTTAAAGACTCAACAGAAAAAGTATAAGAGGAGGCTTGAGGGTCATTTGGAGATACACCAAGAGTGATTAGTCAGTTCGATTTTCTAAAGCGGGGTTTGCTAAGAGAAATCGAACCAGTGATCAGAGTTGCAGCGAGGGGCAATGAGTACGAGGCAGAGAGGCAATGATAGTGTCAGAAGACCAACACAGAGGCAAAGAGGTATACGCAGATCATTTGTATCTACAAACGCAGATGAATCAGTGAGGCAAAAAAGCTCCTTGAATGGAAATCGTCACCAAAACAATAGGTATACCTAGGTTGTTACATACGGACGTGGTCATACTAGGATTATTTACATTATACGTATGTAGAATGGTTGACATCTTTACAAAACTATCAATTTATGATGAAATTTGAAAGGTGGGAACAATCAAACACGATAGATCTCTTTTGCAAAAAAAGGGTGTACTGTTATGGGGTCATTGACACAAAATGGTCAACAAGCTTCATTTATGAGGCTCTGGATCAAGCAAAGGAGCAAATAAAAGTTGCATACAAGGATAGAGTGGCTAGGTATGGGCCCATTTGGGAAATCATTGATCAAATATGGAACAATCAACTCCATTGCCCTATACATGTAACTGGGTATTTTTTAAACTCAAGGTATCATTATAAAGCTCTGGAGGTAGAAGCTTTGACTGGGGAGGTTAGAGATGGATTGATTGATTACATTGATCGCATGGTCCATAAGGAGAGTGACAATTTAGAGATACACCAACAGATAACTTGTTTCAGTAGAGCCACAAGTACCTTTGACAAGAACCTAGCAAGGATTGCAAGGGAAGTAGACGAGCCAGGTAAACAAACAATTTTAATTTTCAAATTCTTGTTTTGTTAAAGTTTTTATAATTTGAAAGTTGGATATAATTTGTTGATCTAACTGATTACACAACTATGTTTTTTACAGCACAATGGTGGGAGGCATTTAGTAGCCATTGTCCTCAATTGCAGAAGTTTGCAATCCATATTTTGAGTCAAACTTGCAGTGTTACTGGGTGTGAGCGTAATTGGTCCGTCTTCGGGGGGATTCACACGAAGAAGAAAAACCGTTTGGAACAAAAACAATTAAATGATCTAGTCTATGTCCAATACAACCTCTGGCTAAGACGCAACCAATTGCTGAACAAAAGACCTAATATAGATCCTATTGTGTTGGAAGATATTTATCCAACATCAGATTGGGTAGTGGAGTGTCATCTAGCAGAGTTTGATTCTGATTAGGATATTGGTATTGATTTAGATTTACAATGGAGGCAGTAGCTGAACATCATGTTCAGTTAAATGCAGATCCACTAGTACCAGGCCCAACCCCAAGTCCTCCAGTTGCAGTTACTTCCTCTACTCAGCCACGATGCAAGCGCATAGTTCGTTTATCTCTGCATGAAGTTGTTTCACCTGCTAGTGCTACTACTTTTACAGTTGTAGTTGGAGATGGTGATGAGGAGGAGAAGCCATTGGTTTCCCTGTCTGACTCTGATTTAGAGTCTGATCCAGATGATGTTAGCTTCTCTAGCAGTAGCCAGTAGTGACTAGTGACTAGTGAACATTTACTTTTGTTGTAGAGGGCTAGAGGCCATTTAGAACCTCCTTGGTTATGTATTTTTGTTCTGATCTCTATATCATGTATGTATTGGACAGTGCACTGGGTGCCATTTTGGTATAATGGATATATTCATGAGCCTACTTTGATCGTATGTTGTCTTCTCTCTATATTCTAATGCTTTGTGTTTGGAAACATGAATGAAAATCTTTAAAATTATGTTTTTTCATAAAAAATAAATATTTAATGTATTTTTTACAACGATTGAGTCATTGAAATCAAGCTAGTCAAGTTGATACCGAGTCGAAGTTGGAGTCGAAGTCGACTCTCGGCTAGTTCCAAACCCGAGTCGGAGTTTTAAAACATTGCTTGAAATAAATAGTTTCTTAAGATAAATGACAATAATACTTTATCAAGATGGAAACTTAGAAGATGATGACAAGTAATCCTGCAAAACAAAGCAATGTTAGATAAAAAATGATATAATTTCAAGATACAAATTGCACTTTAGAGAGATGCTTAAATAAAGATGTTATCATTCATAATCATAAGCATGTGTAGTAGCAATTTGAAAGAAAATGACTTGTAAAATATGAAATTAGATGAATCCCAAATATCACTTGCAAAGGAAAAAGTTGTACTTGCTAAATGAGATACTTCAACAACAAAAATGATTTCATCAATGATGACATGAAATCATTCATCAAGTACATGAAATCAATAAGTTTGGAAGTAATTTGGAAAACGCTTTTAAAAATAAATGATTTAGAATTATATGCACTTAGCATAAGGTGAGATGCAATTATCTTGGTAAGTTTTTAAACTAAATGTTGAGAATTCAGTAGGGCAATATATATGTTAATTCTCTTTGCTTGACAACTGCTTGTGTTAGCTTTGTACTTATTAGCTTTGATCTTCGTTAGTTCAGTATGCAAAACATCAAACAGCTACCAAAACAGTAAGAATAATGACACAGTACGTAGGCTCCAAGCCAAGGCCAAAATCCCTCCTCTTGAGGGGAAAACCCGTAAAATCTCTTCTTATCTTTTAGATCTTTCAATTGACGTATACCATGACCTAGACTCGGACAAGTACCCTCCAAGATCAAGTCTTCCTCGACCTCCTACTGCAATATCTTCGACCTCCTCAGTAAATCCGAAATTCTGCCCCAGCGACTGTTGTTGCTTCACTGGGAGACTTCGATCGCCTTGCTACTCTTTCCTTGACCTGGCTTGCCTTGATTTGACTCTTAGGGCTAGAAGGAAACCCTAAGAGACCTTCGCTTGCCTTCTAGCTCTTGTTTCATCCAAAATTGAACTTCTAGACTTCCCCAGTGCAAAAGCCCTAACTTTGCATTCCCAGAAGAAAGTAGAGAGACCCAAAACACTTCGATTTTTCGCATTTCTTTCTTCATCCTTCTGCTGCTTCCTTCTTCATATGAGAGATTAGTGAGTGAATGATCCAAATGGAGGACGAGTTCCTCTTATATACAGGCTTTCTTCAAGGGTGGACATGTCTCTTCACTTAGGCCGACTTGATCTTGGAGGTATTTTGACATTTTCAAGACTAAATAAATTTTCTTTTACAATTTACAATGTGCCCATAGGGTCTTCCATATATGACAATGACTCTTATACCTAGGAAGAACCCTAAAAGCACTCAATGGGTGCTTGACCTATAAAATAAAAGAACTTGAGCATGAAACCCATGCTCCAATAATAATAATAATTTCTTTTTCATTTTATATATACAAGAATACATTTCATACTAATGAAGACCGAACCCAGTTACACATTTTTCAACATTAAATGCCTATTCTAGGTGAGATTTTCCCTTCAACCTTTTACTAAAGGGTAAAAATTGAGGTGATTGCAAGGAAGAGGAGATGAGAAAAAACTTGTCTTCATTAACGATACCCTTCCTCTAATCTTTACAAGCCATGTGTCTTCATTCCTACAGGGGGACAAAGCCACCTTCATAACTGCAGCGTCACACACTTTACCTTACTCTGTACCAATTGGAAGAACTTTAAGAAAATCTTGGCCCTATGATTTCTATACAACCAAGCTTATGCTTGGAGGTAAGATTAATTAGTAAAGCAAGTTATGGTAATATGCCTAAATGAGATGCATGTAATTTTTTCCTAAAAGAAATTTTGATTGTAATGCTTCAAAATATGAACAATGAGATAGTGCTCAACATAAATTGCAATAATGATTTCAATTGGAGAAATAAAATGAAAAATAGCTCACAAGTGTTGCATGTGCTTCACCAACCGATTGAAAGTAGACAAACTAAATGAAATGAGACAAGTCAATTGCTTAAGATAAAACTGTTTCAAGTGAAATGTAATGCTCTAATAATTACCAAACCATGTAGCATAAGTTGACACAATAATGAATCATGTATCCAAATAGTTATGAAATAATTAAACAAGTTGAGTGCAAATGGAATAAATCAAAGCTTGTCAACAAAAGTAAAGTGCTTGCACATAAATGAAAATTTCTTAGGAAGCAAGTTGTCAATCTTGAAACTTAGGCATGCAAGAACTTAAATAGCAAACTTAATTAGCAAATGAAATGTGATGTAAGGTTGTGTTAATTCTCAATTAAGCATGCATGTAAGTTAAAAGAAAACTATCAAGAGAATCCATCCACCCAACAAAAGTCCTCCTTCTAAATGAGGAAGGATGCCATTGTGATCCAGGTGGATCTCTAAAAGGTACCTGTGGCATGGTAAAAAGGCTCAAAACTCAAAGTGGCAGAATCTCGATAAACTTAGCATCAAATCAAAGTGTTCATCATCATGATTTTAACGATGTGCACGACACTCGAATCCTAGCTCATATGAAGAAGTTAGAGCAAGTCAAAGTTCAGGTTTGACTTGGACAGGGGCCAAGAGAAAATGACGTGGCAGAACTCTTCGGTGAATGGGGAAACGCGAAGTGGCGGGCTGCAGTTCGTCGATCGCAACAGATAGAGGTCTGCGGGTAAATAATCGGCCTCCAGCACTACTAGATTGCGATTGCGATATTGCAATCGCAAATCGGAGGCGGCTCGACAGTAACAAATCGGCTCCAAGCAAGAAAAGGTGCGATGCGATGATCACATATCGCACATTGCAAAGGGGAAACGTTTTACAGAATTGTCCCTTGGCAATCAGGGTTGCGATTGCGATATCACACATTTCATATCGCATAGCGCAACGTCTTGATAACAATAACACCCTCTGATTCCTCCGATTGCGATACGTCGATATTCCCAGATGCGATACAATATAGGGTGTGGTTTTGGAAACCCGTCGGGTCCGTTGATTCGCATATCGCATATCTCACAACGCAACGACCCGTATGGAGAATCATCGTTGTCTCTGACCGATTGCGATTTGCAATGGGGTTATTGGCACTGATAGATTATGGCCGTCGCTGATAAAGTCATTGGGTTTAGGGGTAATACGCCAGTTCATCCACCGTTTGAGGTTTAATGCGAAAACAGTCTATGAATTGTTGTCGATGGTGGTTTTTCCATGTTTAACAAGGTGTTACCTGCATACTATTCCAGGTCTAAGATTCTCTGTGTGAAACCACCCGCTTGCTAAACTTGTCATCTATTTGGAACTGCTCGGGATTGAGGAGTCGATCGATCAAGGGTATATATGGGACGGTCTGCACAGGAAAAAAAAGGGGGATTGGCATAGGAATTCATAAAATCATTGTGTGCAGTAGTAACCCAACCTGGCAGCAGGCTGGAACCTCGCCTTGAGTAGCAGGGAGGTTCCGAGAGGGTGCAAAAGCTTCATTTCTCCGAATTGGGTGTTCGGATAGGTGATTCTACACGATTTTTTCCCAAGATTTCAGTGGTAATGTCTGTTTCTGAAGCTGGGCTCTCCATTTTTCATCCATCTTCCAGCTTGGAGGTATAAGATTGTAAATGGATGTTGTTTGTACTTTTATCTCTTTTTATGCCACTTAATGAATGAAGGCCTTCACACTATTGAGCAGGGCCGGAGACGTACTCCAAATTCGATGAACTCTGTAATCAAATCTTTGTATCATGGTTTCATGCTTATCTTGTTATTTCTGCATTGTTTTATGTGCTTTTAAGTTCCATTATTAATAAGCTCTGTTACATGTAATTCTGATGCATCTATAAGTAAAAGACCTTGGATCAAGTTTGGTATCAGAGAAGGTCATGCGAATTGCATGAGTATCTGCTAACTCGAAACAAGTTGTGAAAAGGCGAAGGAAAGCTTAAGTCCTTATATCCCAAAGCAGGACGTGCACAACAAAGAAGAAACATGGTTGATGAAGAAGCTTGTTAGGAAGAGGAACATAATTACCACAAGGTATTCTACAATATGGCAAAAAAAGTGGACAAGTTGTTTTCAGAGTATGAGAAGGAAATTAAGCACAAGAAGAAAGATGTCAATGACAATAGATTGGTAAATCAAGAAGGTGGTGGAGAAGATCCTCCTCCCTCTCCTTCTTCAAGTGATAGTTCTCATTACTCTAATCAAGATTCCAAACCTACATCTAAGAAACCATTCTTCAAGCTAGATGTAAAGTTTGACCTGCCCATGTATAATGGAGAGTGTAGTGCGGAAAAACTTAACAATTGGATAAGACAGATAGAGGTTTACTGTTGGATTCAACAGATTGAAGAAGATGAGGCAAAAGTCCAGTTAGCATCTCTTCAACTAAGTGGCACTGCTCTTGTTTGGTGGGAGAGCAATTTGCAGAAGGGCAGCAAAAAGTCAGGTAACCTTCTTTCCTCTTGGTCCAATTTTATTTTTGCATTGAAAGACCAATTTTACCCTTTGGGTTATAACCAAAAGGCATTAATGGAATGGCCATATATAAGGCAAGGTAAAGGCCCAAATGTGCAAAGCTTCACTGAAGAATTTTGGAAACAAGCATTGAATTTGGGCATCTCATTAGATTCGCCCAAGACTGTAACTAAGTATGTTGGTACATTACATAGTTACACAAGATACCCACTTGTTATTTTTCGAGCCTACTACGATTGATGCGGCTAGTGTAAAGGCCATTCATCTTGAAAGTTGAGGCAAGAATGACAGAGACAATGAAGCCAAGAAAACACTGTTCAAATCTCAGCATGGCAAATTTCAAAAGAAAGGCAGGGAGAAGGATAAGAAGACCGTTGCAGCCAAGAAAGAGGACAGAGGAACACCATCTTGCAGGCATTGCAAGAGAGAAGGTCATGACGAGGAAAGGGGAAGAAGAAGACAGTGGCAACAGCACAACAGGACCTTGGATCGGACTTCGGTGACGAGACATTGATCGCAGTCATGGGCGCAAGAGGTACTCTTTCTGTTAATAATAATTCTAATTCGATTGCAAGTATTAGTTCTTTGAATGAGCCTGTAAGTAATGAACTAAAGAGAATTGAATTATTCCACATTAGGGTTATTATAAAACACACAAAGGTGGAAACTGTGTTCGATTCAGGTTCCCAAGTAAACTTAATCTCAGAGTCCTTAGTTGAAAAGTTAGGCCTCGTAACTAAGCCTCATCCGAGTCCATACCTGCTTGGTTGGGTAAGCGATAAAGCAAAATTACAAGTAACCAAGTAGTGTAGGGCCAGATTTGTTATTGCTTCCAAATTAGTTGATGAGGTAGAGTTAGATATTGTACCTTTGGATATCTGTGGAATCATCTTGGGAAGTCCGTATCTATGTGACAGAAAAGCAGTCTTCTTTTGGTGTGAAAATAAATACCACCTCACGAAGGATGGGGTAGAATATATAGTCAGAGCTCATCATACGAAATTCAATGCTAGCCTTGTAAGTGTAGGATAGATTAAATGACTAGTTAATTCCAGTAAAGGGTGCATGCTCATGGTGGTGAGAGTGAAAGAGGTCGAGACGACTGACGCTTTCAAAGGTTGTGATCTTGATCATAAGAAAGAATTGTTAGAAATTATTTTTGACTTTGATGGATTATTTCAAGAACCGAGAGGATTGCCCCAAAAACGGGAAATCCAACATGAGATCCATTTACAACAGGATGCTCCTTTACCAAATATTGGCATGTAAAGGATGGCTTCTATCGAGATGGAGGAGATCAAGAAATAGGTGCAGGAATTGCTAAATCAAGGGGTCATCAAACTGAGTTCTTCTCTGTGTGGCTCACCGATCATGTTGTTCCAAAGAAAGACAACACATGGAGAATGTGCGTAGACTACATGGCACTAAACAAAATTATGGTAAAGAATTGATACCCTCTCCCTCTCATTGATGAATTATTAGATCAGTTGAACAATGTTGTCTACTTTACAAAGCTGGATTTGCGTAGTGGATATCACCAGGTTAGAGTTGCAGAACAAGACATTTGGAAGACTGCATTCAAAACCAAGGAAGAGTTGTTCGAATGGATGGTGATGCCATTCGGATTGTGCAATGATTCGACCACATTTATGAGGGTAATGAATGAGTAATGCTCCGACCACATTTATGAGGGTAATGAATGATCTGTTTAGGCCTTTTCTTGATAATTTTGTGCTTGTATATTTGGACGATATTCTTGTTTATAGTAGAACAAAGGATGAACATGTATGTCATGTGAAGAAAGTGCTTGATGTTCTGGAAAATGCAAAACTGTATGTAAAACTGTCAAAGTGTGAGTTTGGGAAGACCTCTCTGGTTTATTTAGGTCACATAGTTGGTAATGGGCAATTGAAGACAGATCCCTCTAAAGTAGATGCAATTATGAAGTGGCTTGAACTAACAAATGTTACAGAGGTCCGACGCTTTTTGGGTGCGGTACAGTATTGGAGAAGGTTCATTGCAAACTTCTCTGTTATCGCAACCCCTTTACACCCATGGACAAGTATGAAGCAAGCCTTTCAGTGGGGAGAAGAGCAGCAGAAATCTTTTGACACTCAGAAAGAGAAGATCAGAACAGCACTAGTGGTAGCCTTACCAGACCTTCAGAAGCCTTTTGAGATTGAGACAGATGCTAGCGAATATGCCATGGGCGCTGTATTGATGCAGCAAAGGAACACTGTATGTTACCATTTAGAGACTTTCTCTCGGGCTATTGTGAATTATCCCACGTACGACAGGGAGTTATATGCCTTGGTTCAGAGTGTAAAGAAGTGGAAACACTACCTGATCGGCAAGGAGATCATCATCCATACAAATCATTAGCCCTTGCAGTACCTTCAGGCACAGACCAAGCTTCAACAAGCCCGTCATTTCAGATGGATGGGATTCCCCCAGTAGTTTCATCTGGTAATAAAATACAAGAAGGGCGCCAACAACAAAGTAGAAGATATGCTTTCTCGCCCTCCCATTTCTGCATTTGTGGTTTTGCAAAATGCTTCTTTATCGTTAGAAAGTTATGTTGAACAATATGCTAACGATAATGATTTTAAAGAGATTTATGCAAAACTAACTTGTGGATCGTAGGTGGACAATTATTATTTGCAAGGAAAACTATTGTATCACCTTGGAAAACTGTGTATACCCATTGATGAAAGGGTACATGTAATCCGAGAGGCTCATACCTCTCCTGTGTTTGGTCATTTTGGGGTTGAAAAAACTTTGTCATTTATAGAGGTTTTGGTTTTGGCCTCATATGAAAAACATTGTGACTCGTTTTCTAAAGGGTTGTGTTGTGTTCTGTTTCAAAGCCCTCTAATAGAAAACTTGGGCTTTACACACCACTCCCTATTCCGAGTCGACAATGGGAAAGTGTGTCCATGGATTTTGTAGGTGGTTTGCCTATGTCTAGGAAAGGTCACGACTATTTGTATTTGTCATGGATCATTTTAGTAAAATGTGTATTTTAATGCCTTGTAAAAAGTAGGTCGCTGCTGAGCAGACTGCTTATCTTTTCTTTCAGCATGTCTCGGTCCATTTTGGGTTGCCCACATCTATTGTGTCAGATCGAGACTCTTGCTTTCTTGGAGAGTTCTGGACCAGCTTGTGGAGAATGATGGACACCAAGCCGAAAATAAGTACAACATTTCATCCACACACTGATGGGCAAACAAAGGTTGTCAACCGCACCATGGTACACTTGTTACAAGGCTATTGTGGAAAACATCCCAAGTTGTGGGACGAACAACTTCCTTATGTGCAACATGCATACAATCAAGCAGTGCATTCATCCACACAGAGCTCACCGTTTGAGACATGTTTTGGTTATCTACCAAGGGATCCCTTAAACATGGTCTTTGGGAAATATGAGGATGGCAATGGACGAGATGATAGGAACAAAGCACAGAAGTTTATTCAGTGGATACATGTGATTCATCAGGCAGTACAGGAGCAGTTGGAGAAGAGTCAGGCTCTGTATAAAGCTCGACATGATAAGCATTGAGTTCACCATCAGTTTCAAGTTGGGGACAAGTGATGGCTCCACATCAGCAAGGATAGAATGAAGGGAGAAGGGAATAAATTGAGACCCATTTGATATGGTCCCTTCACCATATTGGCAAAGATTGGAGACAATGCTTTTCATTTTGACTTGCTCGCTTATATGCAAATGTACTCAGTAGTGAATGTTGAAAACTTGAAGCTTTATGAACCTCCATTGGTTATGGATACCGAAGAGGTTGCACAGATTCCTACAATGGATGATTTTGCACCTGAGTATCTAGACAAGTTGCCTGAAGATATCATACTCGACAACAAAACTAGAACTTCACGACGGGGAGATGTGGAGTACATTCGTATTGGCTTCAAAGGAATGCATCCGAGTAAAGCTTGATGGATGGAGAAAGAAAAAGTGAGGGAGCAATTTACTCACTTGCCAATAGACTGAAAATGCTTTTGGTGATCCAAAATCTGTTAATGGGGAGGATTGATCCAAGTGGATCACTAAAAAGTACTAGTGGTACAGTAAAAAGCCTCAAAAGTCAAAGTGGCAGAATCTTGATAAACTTAGCATCAGATCGAAGTGCTCGTCATGTTGATTCCAACAATGCGAACGACACTCGAATTCGAGATCATATCAAGAAGTTAGAGCAAGTCAAAGTTTAGGTTTGACTTGGACAGGTGGCAGGAGAAAATGACATGGCAAAACTCTTCGGCAAGTAGGGAAATGCCAAGTGGCAGGCTGCAGTTCGCTGATTGCAACAAGTTGAGGTCTGCAGGTAAAGAATTGGCCCCCAGCACTATCAGGTTGCAATTGCGATATCGCAATTGCAGATCAGAGGCGGGTCGGCGGTTACAAATCGGCCCCAACCAGGAAAAGGTGTGATGCAATGATCGGATATCGCACATTGCAAAGGGACAGCGTTTTATAGAATCGACCCCAAGTAGTCAAGGTTGCGATTATGATATCGCACTTCGCATATCGCACAGCACAATGTCTCGATAATAGTAACACCCTTCGGTTCCGCTGATTGCGATACATCGATATTCCCGGATGTGATACATTATAGGGTGTGGTTTTGAAAACCTGTCGAGTTCACTGGTTCACACATTGCATATCATACAGTGCAGCGACCCATATGGAGAATCACCCCTGGCTCCGATTGATTGCTATTTGCGATGGGGCTATTGACATCGATAGATTATGGTCGCCATTGATAAAGTCGTTGGGTTCAGGAGTAATACGCCAATTCATTCGCCGTTTGAGGTTTAATGCGAAAACGGTCTGTGAACTGTTGTCGATGGCGGTTTTTCCATGTTTAACAGGTTGTTACCTGCATACTATTCCAGGTTCAAGATTCTCTATGTGAACCCACTCACCTACTAAACTTGTCATTTGTTTGGAACTGCCCAGGATTTAGGAGTCGGCCGATCAAGGGTATATATGGGAAGGTCTGCACAGGAAAAAAGGGGGACTGACATAGGAATTCAGAAAATCATTGTGTGCAGTAGTAACCTGAACTGGCAGCAGGCCGGAACCTCAGCTTGAGTAGCAGGAGGGTTTCGAAATGGTGCAGAAGCTTCATTTCTCCGAATTGGGTGTTCGGATAGGTGATTCTGCACGATTTTTTGTTAGGATTTCAGTGGTACTGTTTGTTTCTGAAGCTAGGCTCTCCATTTTTCGTCCATCTTTCAGCTTGGAGGTATAAAGATTGTAAATGAATGTTACTTGTACTTTTATCTTTTTTTATGCTACATAATGAATGAAGACCTCCCAACTATTGAGCAGGGTCTGGAGACGTAGTCCAAATTGGATGAACTCTGTAATCAAATCTTTGTGTCATGGTTTCATGCTTATCTTGTTATTTCCTCATTGTTTTATGTGCTTTTAAGTTCCATGGTTAATAAGCTTTGTTACATGTAATTCTGATGCATCTATAAGTAAAAGATCTTGGATCACATTGGGTAAATTCCCAAGCTCCCACAAGAAAATTGGAATTTTTATTAGATGTTACAACGAGAAGAAAGTCTATAGAATGATGCCTAAAAGATGATGGAGAAACTTTTACAAAGTAGGAAATATAGAAGCTAGAGTCTCCTTGTGAAACTTAGCAACGATAATGGCCAATGGAAAATTTTCAAAATCCAAAACTTACGAGAGAAAAAAGGCCCATGGCCTAGCTATTTTGCAGCTGCCCTAAAGCAAACTCAGCCTTCCAGAAAGCGCTCACGGCCTCCTTGAAATTTGATCTCCACTTGTGTGAGAGGTCCTACAAACACTTGTTAAAAGTTTCAAGTAATCTCTCTTCAAAATCTATCACAAAATGCCCCAACTAGGGCTGCAAAACAAAAGGAATTGTTTGTGGAGAGAGCATGCAAAGAACTCAAAATATAATACATGCTAATATACAAGCAACCAAACCAAGTGATGGGAGTGAAGCCCCATATTTGTCTAGTCTAGAAGATGCTCTTATATAGCTTATATAATCTTTGAAAGCTCTAAATCAAAAGAAGCATGAAATTTAAATGTATAAATGATTCAAGTAGATAATGGGAAAGAAAACTCCCCTCTTGCTTCTCTTTAGATAAAAGCCACAAAGTGAAAATCGATGGTCTTGAGCAATGTTAAATCCAGGAGTAAGTTGATCTATGTGAGACTTCTCCCATGCCCAAATGGATTCCTACACACAATTCAAATAGATTTCCTCTACACACTTGAAGACAAATATTAGCCTGCAAAAGGAATTAGAACAACACAATGGGTAAAATAAACTAAAGATTTTTCTGAAAACCGATTAGCAATTTCACTTGTAGAACATTACTCCAATTCAAAGCTATGTGCAAGATAGCTTTACACACATCAATCAAAAGCAAATAACATTAGAAGCTAATATAAAGTCAAGAGCGTAAGAAATTGAAGCAAAATAACAATAGTATGGAAAGAAATCACCTCAAAGTGTCAAGATAACACCACCAAAATGTCTCTTTATTAGCAAATTGCAAGTGTACAAATTGACAAAGTTTCCTCAAGCTCAATAGCTCATAACATGAATACATAGTGAGAGCCCTGTTGATTTGGGGTAGTATCGGATATGCTCTAGCCATGAAAATTGGTGGAGAGGCTAATGCACATGAGATCTCCAAGACCCAGAAATGGTTTCGGTAGATTCTAAATGGTTTGGGAGATATTAAAATAATTAATATTTTTAATGGAGTTCCTAAGTCTAAACTTAGGAAAAATAAAATATTAATGGGTATTAATATAAATTGGGTTAGAAAGCTCCTAAAGTCAGGGATCAAGCCAAATCTAATCTTAGTTGTTGATTAGAGATTTAATCTCGGTCATTGATGGACCAACGAGAAAAGTATAAGGGAGGGTTGAGGGTCAGTTGGAGAACACACTAGAGTGATCAGTGATTCATTTTGCTAGAGCGGGTTTGCTAAGAAATGTTGAATCAGTGATCAATAGTGAGTACGAGGCAGAGATGATACTGAGAGACCAGTGTAGAAGCAGAGATAGCTAGAGAAATAGCCAGTCCAGGCCAATGTTTTAAAAAACGGACGAATCGAATCCGAAACGGTCGAGTTGATCCGAGTCGTTGGGATTTTTTGTGACCCGGCAGAAGAAGCTGAGTGTTGGGGACTCCAAGGTGTTTTCTAAATTAGTTAAATGCTATTTGGGGTCCATTCCCCTCTCCTAGTATTGATATGCTATTCAAATTTCATGGTAATGTTAAATTCTTAAAGTAAAAGTGACATTCTCCTTAATCTTCATTTTCATCCTTTTACTTAAATTTTTAACATTACCATGAAATGACTCAGCATGTTTGAGAGTGGTTCCGGCCTCATTGGATTTCATATGGAGAAAGTAGAATTTTAGATTTCATTCAAAATCTAGCAAACTTATCAGTTTTTCAGGATTTCAGGATTGGAGGATTGCAATGTTTCCATTGAATTTTGTCATGTATTAGGGTATGGAACTCGTATTTGATCAAGAGCACCAATCTCTCTATGTACCTTGATGTTAGTGACAATGGTTGTCGAACTCCTCTGGGATTCGCTCCCAAACCAGGAGCTTCTGAAAATGTCGCTCCCGCTCCCATTTTCGCTCTCGCTCCCCACTTTCGCTCCCACTCCCAAGTAACACTGAGCCAGATGATGTTGGAAACTCTAGCAGTAGCCAGTAGTACTGGTCACAAACTTTTGTTGCAGAGGCCATTTATAGCCTCCTTGGTTATGTGTTTTTGTTTTGATCTCTATGTCATCATTGTGTATGTATTGGACAGTGCACTGGGTGCCATTTTGATATAATGGATATATTCATGAGCCTACTTTGATCATATGTTGTCTTCCATCTATATTCTAATGCTGTGTGTTTGGAAACATGAACGAAAATCTTTAAAATTATGTATTTTTATAAAAAATAAATATTTAATGTATTTTTTACAATGACCGAGTCATTGAAATCGAGTCAGTCGAGTCGATACCGAGTCGGAGTCGGAGTTGGAGTCAACCCTCGGCCGAGTCGGAGTCGGAGTCGGAGTTTTAAAACATTGGTCCAGGCTATGCAGAGCCCAACAGAGGTAGCACAAAACCCAGAGACACTGCATAATCCATGCAGAGGGCAGAGGGAGTGACACAGACGCCTCCAGAGGATGTGCAGTGCCTTAGAGGGTTGATGCAGAGGGTCTTGGGGCTGACACAGTGGCCAGAAGGGCCAGTGTTGTGCTTCGATTGTGTCAGAGAGGGTTTTGTGGGACAGGTTTTCAGAATACCTGTTTCCAAATATAGAGGTATCGTTGTCATATATTTTTCTCTATCGGGTGAGCCAGTTTAGGCACCCAGATGTACTCTGATAAACTACTTAATAATATAACCTTCTGAATAGTTGCATCGATTTTCCCGTACTGGGTTTTTCCGGGGACATTGGTCCAAAAATAACTGTCACTTGTGTGCTTGTTTTCTTTCAGTCGATGATCTGTAGATGTTGATACTGTACTTGTGTTTATTTTCAGTATTTACATGGTAAATAACTTGTTAAGTAATTAAACAAGTAGGAAGAAATAAACCAGATAATATAGGAATAATTTATAATGGGTTAAACTTAGAAATTTCAACATGGTATCAGAGCGTGGTGCAGATCACAGGAAAATTGAAGGCATCAGCTGAGCATAGCATTTGCAGCAGATTCAGCTGTCCCGAGTGACAAAGCTAATCCTTGTAGGAGGCGACAGAGGAAGGAGTGACACAGAGGGACTGCGTCATCATTATGGGCCAGAGAAAGGTAACGTAGAGGCTAAGGGAGGCAGAATCAAGCTCACGCAGAGGCCAGGAGGGTTGACGCAGTTGGCTAGGGGAGCCGATTTGACGATGTTGAGATTGCGCAAAGCCAAGTGGCCTAATCCTTCAGTTGCTGGGGTATAGGAGGTTGTGGATAGTTTGCGGAGCGAAGCTGATGGGGTACTGTGGTCAGAACAGTACTTAACAGGGCAAGACCAAGGTGGAGGGAGTTGCTACCAAAGCAATTTCTAGCCAAGGAATCTGGATCAGTGGTGCAGTTGCATAAACGATCGGAGTGGGGCAACTTGACGTTGGCAAAGGGATTTCTAGAAGGGAAATTGGGACTCAGAGGGAGTCGAACCGAGAACTTCCATACAAGAAGTTGAGAGACTCAGCAGAAGTCAAACGGAGGACTTCCAAGAGGGAAGTAGAGAGACTCAGAGGATTCGAAAGAAGAGCAGCGAGATGGCTGTGAATGCACTGAGAGATCAGAATAGGCTGAATGGAGCGTCCAACTTTGTGGTATGGAAAGCCAGGATCTTGTCCATTCTAGACAGACATCGCCTCAAGGGCTTTGTCACGAGAGGGATAGCTGTCCTAGTTGACCCAGTAGCTAATGAAAGGTACGAGGAGGCAATGGCGAAGGCTAAGTGCATCATCCTTGATGGGGTCAAGGATCATGTGGTACCACATATTGCCGAGAAGGAAACGACAAAGGAGATGTGGGATGCCTTGAAGACATTGTACCAACATACTTCCATGCAGAGGAAGATACTCCTGGAGAATCAATTAAGGGCATACCAGATGTAGAAGGGAGAGCAAATAGATGTCTTCCTCGGTTGCTTGAAGGAGATCCGTGACCAGCTAACTTCCATAGGGGCCATGCCGGATGAGGAATTGATGGTGAAGACCACACTGAACGCAGTTTCCGAGGATTGGGAGGTATTTGTCTAGAGCATAATGGGCAGGACGAGTCTTCCAAATTGGGAAGAACTGTGGGCGACTCTTCGTCAAGAAGAGATTAGACGACTGATCAAGGCGGTGAGTAGCGACAAAAGGGTCAGAATCAAGAAGGAAGAAGAAGAGGATGCAATTATAACATCTGCGGGAAAGCAGGAGAAGAGGAAGAAGAAGGACCTCTCCAAAGTCAAGTGCTTCTAGTGTGGGGAACTGGGTCATTTTGCGAACCAGTGTCCTAGGAAGAAGAATAAGGGAGAGGCTTCGGACTCGAAGGCAACGCTTGTAAAGGCGGAGAAAGAAATCGAGCAGGAGGATGTTTGTGCCATGAGTGCTCATGTACCACTTGAGAAGAAGTGGGGAGACATCGAGTTGTAGTCAAAGGACTGCAAGCGATGAGGGGCAGGATTCTCGAGGTACCCAACCTTTTGGATTATACCTTGCTATGGGAGCCCCGAAGAGGAGTAGCAGGACTGGCAGATGTCGGTAGAGATGAATGCAGATGGAGCGCCAAAGAGTGCTATAGTGCAGGAGTCCCGAGACAACGCGAGGCTAGCAAGCTGCAACAATGCGAGAGGCACGGGAGTGTTGCACCAGTGCAGGATGGCACAGAAAGGTGTGCAACGGTGCGAGATGTAGGGAGTTGTTGCAGCAACACAAAGGTCAGTAGAAGGAGCACTTGTTAGCGGCAGAGAGAGCTTCAGCATTAGGAGTGTTTCTAGCCTGACAAGGATGTCAGAGTTGGGTGGATCAGTTACTTACTTCTCAGTAATTGAGTTGCAGTGTAGTAGAAGTATGCAATAGCACAATGTAGCATGATGAGAGGGGATGCAGTGCAGATGTAGAGCTGGGAGGATGGACCAGCAACAACACAGATGCAGAGGGAGCTATCGCACGAATGCAATAGTGGCAGTGGCAAGGCCATGGGAAACAGTACAGGATGCAGCAGTGTAGAGGATGTTGAATGGGGAGGCCTACCATCAGCACAGGGACCGTTGCTGGATAATCAGTGTGGAGTATTACTAGAGCACAATCCTCGCTAAGAGGGAGTGTTGATTTGGGGTAGCATCGGATGTGCTCTAGCCATGAAAATTGGTGGAGAGGCTAAAGCACATGAGATTTCCAAGAACCAGAAATGGTTTGGGCAGATTCTAACTGTTTTGGGAGATGTTAAAATAATTAATATTTTTAATGGAGTTCCTAAGTCTAAATTTAGGAAAAATGAAATATTAATAGGTATTAATATAAAACTGGGTTAGAAGGTTCCAAAAGTCATGGATCAAGCCAAATCTAATCTTGGTCGTTGCTTAGAGATCTAATGTCGATCGTTGATGGACCAACGAGAAAAGTATAAGAGGAGGCTTGAGGTTTAGTTGGAGAACATATCAGAGTGATCAATCATTCATTTTGCTAGAGCAGGTTTGCTAAGCAAAGTTGAATCAGTGATCAGCAGCGAGGGGCAGTGAGTACGAGGCAGAGAGGCAGAGTTGATACTAAGAGACCAGCGCAAAAGCAGAGAAAGCCAAAGCAACAACCAATCCAGGCTACGCAAAGCCCAGCAGAGAGCACAGAGCCCAGAGAGACTACGTCATCCACATAGAGGGCAGAGGGAGTGACGCAGAAGCCTCCATAGGCTGCGCAGTGCCTCAGAGCGCTGACACAGAGGGTCCTGGGGCTGACGCAGGTCAGCAGAGGGCTGGCACAGTGGCCAGAAGGGCCAGCGCTGTGCTTCGATTGTGCCGGAGAGGGTTTCGTGTGACAAGTTTTCTGAATACTTGTTTCCGGATATAGAGGTATTGTTGTCGTATATTTTTCTCTATCGGATGAGTTGGTTTAGGCACCCAGATGTACTCTGATAAACTGCTTAATAATATAACTCTCTGAATAGCTGCATTGGTTTTCCCGCATTGGGTTTTTCCAGGGACATTGGTCCAAAAATAATGATGTCACTTGTGTGTTTGTTTTCTTTCAGTTGATGATCTGTAGATGTTGATATTGTACTTGTGTTTAGTTTCAGTATTTACATGGTAAATAACTTGTTGAGTAATTAAACAAGTAGGAAGAAATAAACTAGATAGTACATGAAGAATTTCTAACAGGTTAAACTTAGAAATTCCAAGAAGCCCAATGCTCACTTATATAGAAATTTGGGAGCAAATCCCAATGAGAGATCTAAGTGACAAGTGGTGTAGGAAAAGATCCCAAGAACAAAAGTTGAATTCCAAGTGGAGAGATGAGATGACATGTGTCGAGCTTCAACCAAATCGAACTCCTTGAGGTGACCATCAAAATTCCATGTGTGAGACCAAGATATGCCAAATGTGCAACAAGAGGGAGTTAACTCCCCAATCATCAAGCCAAAAAGTGATGCCACTCATTGATGTTTTCAATGTGCCATGCTTTGAACCTCCATCATGAATTGCATGGGCCTTCCTTGAGATTTGCGTGGGGCTTGGAGTGGAGCTCCTTACCATGTGTAAGAGCTGAGTGAAGTGAGAGTGGAGTTAGAGTGGAGACAAATCTCCTACAACTCTCACTCATCAAGCAAGTCGAAATTCCATGTGTGAGACCACGATATGCCAAATGTGCAACAAGAGGGAGTTAACTCCCCAATCATCAAGCCAAAAAGTGACACCACTCATTGATGTTCTCAATGTGCCGTGCATTGAACCTCCATCATGAATTGCGTGGGCCTTCCTTGAGATTTGCGTGGGGCTTGGAGTGGAGCTCCTTACCATGTGTAAGAGTTGAGTGAAGTGAGAGTGGAGTTAGAGTGGAGACAAATCTCCTACAACTCTCACTCAAAAATCTCATCAAATATTCCAATATCCTCAATAAAATCGAATTGCCAAGTCAACAAATCGAATTCCTTAATTGTAGCTAGGAAATCGATTTCTTCATGTGATAACTACTTTGATGATGTTAGGTGCCGAATCATCTTCCACTTGTCCTTTGACTTAACTCTTAACTTGAGATAATTTCCAAGTAATTTCCATGTCATTTTCTCACATGGAGTTATTTATTTCTCTCATTTTATTCAATTTTTGGGCTAATTTATTTCCACATTTTCCACTAAACTTAGGAAAAGTGGGTTTTGAGGATCTAGAACTTATTTTTTACTCCTCAAAGTGTGTCTTAGAAAAAAGTTGAGGGCGAGAGGTGTAATTTTGACACACATACCTCATACAATTTCTCTAGACGTCACTTATTACATTTTACATTCAGAATTTATTCAAATTTCCGCCCTGCAGAAAATTTAAAAAATTAAAAACTAACCTCTAGACCTATTCAGATTCCACTAAATTTTACAAGTGATCTAGTATGGTAATATACAATGACTCTAGACACTAGGACTCACCCAAGGTTTCACCATCAAGCCGCATTTTGGCTTTGGGGTTATGCTTGGAGGGAAAAACTCAATTAATTATTAAGTCCTCGAAAGAACCTGATAATTAACCATTAGAAAAAAAAAAAAAAACCCTCCCAAGGTAAACTCACTTGATTATAAGATCTCAAGTTACCTAGGCCTGTTACATGACTCAATGCATCACACTAGCATCATTTTACATCATCCCCACAGGGCTTGTGGAATCTGAGTACAACATGAAAAGAAGATGAGAAGAGGAAATAGAGTTAAAAAACTCTGATGACATAGTGAATTCTGATAGTACATGGAGCCTGTGACAAATCCTTGAGCATGGAGTCTTCAGAAAATATTTTGGTACACTTAAGTGGTCAACATCTCCCAATTCTGACGAACAATACTATATTAGCATTCTCAACTCGTACCAAGCTGCCAAAACTCATATCCTCATCACACTACAGCTGAGAAGATTGACTCTAAAATGCAAAAATGACTCTTGCATTTCCAGGCAGTAACACTTGGCATACTCAACCATTCTTCCTGCATTAGAATCTTTCTTCTTTCTATATTTGTTCTGTATTTTTTTACAGTGACTTGTATGCCAAGTCACCTGCCTCAATGAGTACATGTGAACTATGTGTTACACTATCAACTTAGTGTGCCTACTTAAGCTTCACACTTCTTGACTTGGTGGTGGGAGCAATAGTTTGAGCTGTAATAATTGGGGAATTGTGTTTTGGTTTTCTGTTACAATTGTATATATTCCATGATGTCATTGGTATGTTAGCTTCTACAAATGCACATGTTTGACTTCAAAAAATCATCCATTTTCAGTTATTTTCCATGCGATTCCCTCTATAAATGTGCTCTTTTCACTTTTAAAACCTTTTTCAATGGCCATATTTACAAAGTATATAAATATAAGAGCTAAATGCTTACAAGTTACAGCTAAAGTTACAACAAAAAGAGTCGTTAGATGGGTATTATCTTGGACATATTTCTAATAGTTGTGATTATCAATTAAATGTACTTTGCTTGCAATCATTTTTGTTTTATCTTGTAGGTTAATTCGGCATTGCAAAAGGGAGTGTATGGAGTGATGATGGGACGTGCTGCATATAATACGTATGATCTTATTCTATCATAGATCACGATTAATTTATGTTGTAATGCCATCTGTCATTTATGTTTCTATTTTAAGGATTGCAAGTTTTGAAAATAGCATTGGAACAATAAGCTTTGAACAAGCCCTTAATTTTAGCTTTTTGGCAGTTTTATTCTATTGCAAAGTCATTCTTTAGGTCGATTTCTCTAGTCTGGAACCTAACTGTATAATGCAGTCCATGGGCTACTCTAGGGCATGTTGATACTGCAGTTTATGGTGTGCCAAGCCCAGAAATCTCTCGCAGAAAAGTGAGTTTATTGTGCAAGAGGGTAATTTTGGCATTCAAATGCTGTTAACAATCACGAGAGAAGATTAAAATGTATCTTTTTAAAAGCCCGCCTTACTCTTTGCAGATTTTGCAGCAATATCAGAAATATGCAGAATCAGTTATTGGAAAATATGGAACCAATAAGCCTAGTATTAGGAACGTAGTGAAGGTGCGTGTCTCTATCTATCCCAATTCTGTTTAATTCGTTTGCATATGAAGTAAAATGTTTTAACCTGGATCGTCTTCTTTACAGGTTTTCTAAATTATTTTGTGTCTTTACCTTCATGCCCACCACATTGACAGTTTTTTCATTTCATTTGAAAATGGCTTGGCCTTCCTCTTCCCTGATAAAGGATTCCAAATTTTCTACTATGGTGGTTTTCATGTGTGCTCATAGCGTCATACACATTAGACATTAGACAGATATCTATGTAAACATCCATCTATGTCATCTATATACATAGATAGATAGATAGGTAGACAGACGGATATATAAAATTTAAATAGATAGGTAGATTTATGATTAAATCATTAAAGGTGCTGCTTTCCCATTTCTTACTAGCTGATAGGTGGCTGTTTACTTCTCATGAAACGAGAAATCAAGTCCTTGCAAACTTGAAAAGGAATCTTTGAGCCGTCTCAACTTTGAAATTCAGACTAATCCTGTAAAACATGCATTCCTCTTTAACATGGACCTTTTTGTAAACATACTGATATTGTTTATTTCTCAAGCATGGACTCACTTACCCTGTGGAGGAAAGAATTAGACTAAATAATTAGTAATGTATCTGTTCCTGGTAATGTACTGCAGCCTTTACTGCATTTATTTCACTCAGAACCTGGCGCTGGTGTTTGGAAACGTAGAATGGATGCAGCATTTCGTCATTGTACCGTAAGTGTCTAAGTTAAACTATCCCTTCAATCTCAAACAATGTCTATGCAAATAATAGATATGATAATGACAGGGCAGCATTTATGCAGAGTGTTCAGTCACTGCTTGAGGAGACACTTGAAGTAATCCCGGATTATGTTTTGGATGCTTCACCTCCTAGCCCAATTTCAGATGATGAACCATTCTCTGGAATAGAGATGTTGCTGCCTCAGCTTCAGGTGATCTCATCATGTGGAGCAGTTGTTGAGGACTCTTGCAGAAAAGTGACACAGAATATTTAACATAGTTATCGACATCTCTTATCACGTAGAGCAGTTGTTGAGGATAACCAGTCTTGCAGAGAAGTGATCCATAACATCTAATATAGTTATTGGCATCTCTTTGACAACCAATGTACTCATTACCATCTCTTTGTTTTGTTGAAGTGGGTCAGTTAAGAATTCTGCAACCTAGCGTCTGCCTAGAACTCATCCTAATATAATATCACAATGTCACTTCTAGTACGACACGTTGAGATGGTTCAAAAGTTGAGAAAAGTTTAAATTGAAAAATTTCAGTTATGTACATGGATGAGAGTGATTGCAACTTTCAAAGTTTTATCTGCATGTCTTTGTACGCCTAGATATCCGTCAGTGTGGACTTACCCTTGTGTTTTGTATTCAAGTAAATGACGCTGTAGCCAACCTATGGTGTTGGAGAATTCATACATCCAAATATTGCAATCAGCAGAGGGAAAGAGACTTCAGCCCGTATTTGGAGTATATTGTGCAATAATCTGAGTTGAGGCAGCTTATAGAGTTATCTAACAAGAGGATCCATAATGATCTGATGAGGCTTATTTTTTTAAATCCTATGGCAATCGTTTTAATAAACCTGGTCTGGATTTCTGACTTCCATGGAGTTAAAATCAGTCTATGGTGCCTGAATTCTGAAGCCGACAAAGCTTATATCAGCAAGGATTTTGGTTTCAAGATGGAATACTTTGTTGTGATGTGGGAGGTTAAAGTGGAATCTAAGGACAGGATTTGATTGCATTTATAGTTCAACGGCACCTATTGTGTTATTTGTGAATCCGATAAAATTGAATTCAAATTTTAACAGTGTTTAACATAACATGAGCCGGAAAAGCTTAGTAACAAGTCTGCATGGCATTATACTGATTTGAATATAATCTCAGAGGCTCTCAATGGTGTACACACCTTATATAATCAGTCCTCTAAAGAGAGTGCAGAAAATGTTAGCATCTAATTTAAGTGCATTGTAAAAGTAGAAACAGTAATATGAGACACAGTTGTATCCTGTGAAGGGAATTATAATTCTTTTAAGTGTAATGAGAATCTGTAAATATACCGCACATGGATTTGCCCTTTCAGTGCTAGAAGCTAATAATCTGTACTCTACTTCACTGGTATACGTATGGCATGCCCAATTTATGCTTCAGCAGAAAATATATAGCTGCAGAATCAAACAAAATTACTTGTGTTGACATTAATCTTATATTAATATTAATCACAATACAGAAACTAGCATTTTGTAATTTCTAATCAGGGGTGGTTTATTGAAGAACAAAGTTTTTGCATTCGTGTTCAAAATCCTTGGCAGCCATGGTATGCTTACAGCTACTTGATAATGATGTAATCATGTATGAAAATTGCTTGTCTTCACAAATTCCCATTTGGCCGCAAAATTCGATTTTGTTGGATTTAACAATGGCGTGGTTACTGGTTCGGGTCCCCAACAAACCTAGGAAAGTTCCAATTAGTTGGCTTGAATGAAAGTTTTTGGAAAAGCAGAGTGGCAATGGTGTTGAATTTTAATAGCTACAATGCACCTCCACATCCAAGTGTTTAAAGGGCTGTTTTTCTGCCTTGTGAGAAGGTGCATATACAATGGTATTTGCAAGCAAACAAACAAGTACAACTTCAATGGTTATTACTTAGTGCGATTACAAAGGAGAATGGAACATATAATAAAATTGATAGAAGAAATTAAATGGTTGAATAAATTAATTTTTTCATCTCATTAGCATTGCTTCGTAATATTGTCTCAGCCTTAAAAAAAAAAACATTGCTTCATAATATTTATAGTAATTTTTTTCCCATGTTACAAAGCCAAGGGGAAATTCTTGAGTATTTCCCTTCATTTTCAAGAATAATACCCAAGTAAAACACTAGCATTCTTAGGGAACAAGACCAGTCAACAAGAAAGCTTCAAGTCATTACAACAACATATTCAATATGAACTCAACATGTCCCTTGTGGGAGTTGAATCTAGGTGGGGACGATAGCAATCATTCCTCCCAACAATTCGAGATAGACCAATTTGACACCTATAACAAACATCATGTGTTCATGTGTTCCTTTTAGATCTTACCCCTCTTCTATAGTAATGTGTCTGTGCAAACAATGATAGTTTGTCTCTTGGACCTTTAACTACCTTAACAAGACAACCACATATGCTATACTGGAACCCTTTGTCAACTTGTGCAATACGATGCTATTACATGAGCCAATGCAAAATGGAACTTTGGTTTTCTAGTACAATTAGACCCTCTTCTATTGATAGATTTTCCCACACAAGACCATTGTTTGGTATTACTTGGTTTGAATGATTAAATTAAACATCCATAAATGCATTTCTTCCACCATTTTCTGATACCCATTCAAGAAGCCGTGGTTGAGAGAGTTTACTATTATTTTCTTTTAAGAAAATAAATAAATAAATAAAATGAGAAATTTGTTTACTATAAAAGGAAGAGTAATAACATGTATGCTAAAATTTGAAATGAACTTCTTGTAGGTCTTCCCTTGAGCTATCTCTAATCCAAAACTTAATTTACTCACGCCTCACTTTATAATGTCCCTAAACAATTTCTAATCATATTGTAATTAAAATTCAAAATTGTTGTTTCTTTAGCAACCATATGGTGCTTTGATCCATTTTATAGCTTAAATATAGTTAGGTAATAAAAAACATAAAAGTCTAGAAGTGATTTCCTCAAACTTGAAGTGTTGGTGATACATTGGTGATAATTTTGATCGACTTGCTCATGTTGATTCTCTTGTGCATGGACCTCTCATGTTATCCATTCACCCTACTTTTAATTTTGTTTGTCCACCACTGCCCAATATGTATAGGACTAAAATGGTTGGTTATATTTCAGCTAAATTATTCATCATAGTGCTTGATGATTTGGTTATTAGGTTGGTTGAATCAAGGAAAATATGTGCAAAGGGAAAAAACATGTGTATGTGTGTGTTTTGTCATATGTACCTTAATAGTATGATTACTTAGAATGTTCAATCGTGTTAGACCTCTTGTTGCTCTCCGCACAGACCCTTCTTGATTTGGCACACTGGGATGTCATACAACTCCATCTGAGGGTAATGTTACAAACATAGTGAACTCATCCTCCAACTTAGCGGACAAGTCATCAATTTCTGACATTTTTGTGGCCTGCTTCCCCTACTTTTCCTTCTTCCTGTTGGGACACTAGGAGACGTAGTGACCAAACTCACCACATCCGAAGCACTTGACCTTCGACAGGTCCTTCTTCTTCTTCTCTCCTTTCGAACTTTGTCCTTGACTGGGACCTTTCTTCGCTTGTCCCTTTCCTACAAGGGCTACGTTCTCCTCTTCCTTCTCTACCTTCAGCCCTTTGCCATTGTTGCTAGATGGACCATCAATGAGATTGAGCCTCAGCTCCTACTGAGTAAAGTCACTCCATAGGCACTCCCAACTAGGAAGTGTCTCGCCCATAAATCACTTGGATGAATGTATGCCACTCCTTGGAGAACCTGTTGAGTTCCATACACACCATCTCACTAGCAGATGGTTTCTCTCCTATAGTTGCAAGTTCATCTCTGACACCCTAAATCCTGGTGAGATAGGAAGCAATGTTCTCACCCTTCTACATCTTAGTCGTCCTCAATTTCTCTAAGAATCATTTGTTGATTCTGATATGCATGCTCGTATAGTTTTACGATGACATCCCACATGTCATTTGTTGTGTTCTTGTTTGCAATATGCGAGATGATTTGATCCTGAACTCTGTCAAGGACCATCCTCTTAGTGTTGGCCATCTCCTTCTTAAAGGTTGATAATTGTTGTGGATTTGTAGGCTCATCCATTACTATTGTCACAAATTCCCTCAAGTCGTGCTCGTTCAAAAGGAATTGCATCCTAGCGTTGTAGATGCCAAAGTTGGAGGCTTCGTCCAATCTAACCTGATCTTTGGGACCTAGTGTGGGCATCTCTATGAAACTCCAAAATTGGAAAAATAAACTAGGAAATATGCTCCTTCCAGCAAACTAACTCAGCGTTCTTCCTACACTCGCACTCCCTGTGAAAATCTGCTCCTGAAATTAATTCGTAGTTTCCTTTGGTGTCCTTCACAAAATTCACACTGGCACACACATTGTCAGCCCTAAAGCATACACTGGTTGGACTAGCAAGCTTGTTATGGCCTTTTTCTATCAGAAATTATGGCTTCCTTCCCAGCTGCTGGAAAACTAGAAACCCTCTCAGAATTTTTGAAAATTCCCTTTGTGTGCTTTTCTCTTCCTGCCCTATGTCGATTTGCAACTACAAAACCCTTGCTACAAATCACTGTGCTAGATTTTCTCTTCAAAATAGTTGATCTACTCACCAAAAACCCTCTCTCGAAATCCTACTGCCTACTGCTATTGTTCCTGAGAGAAATCGAACTGTTCCTTAGACCTAGACTAGAAATCGATCTCTGTCTCCCTGCAATTTGCATTGCCTAGATGGTCTGCGCAAATCTAGAATTTGTACTTTAGATCTCCCTCTTAATATGCAAAAATCTCGCTTCATTCGCCTCTAGAGCCTCTGATCTGATCTTTGTAGCTTTGATACCATGTGAAAATTCCTTGAACTACAAAAACTGGAAATTATTCTCTTAACTTTAGTAGTTCATTTGTCCTCTGTTAAACTATTAACAAAAAATATCAAATAATTCACATTGTAGTTCTTCACAATAGAAATATGGAAGTGAGAAATAGGTGCACACACAAAAAAAAAAATGGCACCATTATTTTTGGACAATTGTCCCTATAAAAACTATGAATGGATAACCAGTGCAATAAATGAGGGTTTTATTATTATGCATCAAAAATAGAGAATTACAACTGCTAAAATTCTTGGCTTATCTCTGGTAATTTATCTCAACTGGAAATATACAGGAAAAAGTATTTTCCCTCACAACAAATCAATCTGGCCTCCACTTGGCCACTCGCACTCCTCCCTAGCACTCGTACCACTAGCCAAAAATGTGCACTGCAACCTCTGGGAAATTTATTATACCCCATAAACTCCTACAAACAAGTCGCCCTGCCTCCCTCTACCTTTGGAAACAATCTGCTCTACCTCCTATGAATAGATTTGGGTGCTAGCAACTAAAACAATGCTCCTTTTGGCAACTCACTCTGTAGAATATAACATCCTCTGTTGGATAATTCAACCTCCTGTCCTAACACTGGATCACTCGAAAACCTACTGAGAATTTCTCCATAAGTTCTCAGTATTGCTCCCTCTCTCTTTGATGCTTCCTTAGCTTCAAGTGCACCCTATTAAATAACCTGCAACTAGGTAGTTGAACTACTCACCTTACAATTGATGCCCCTCTCTAAGCCCTCAACTTTCTTTTATAATCTTCTGTTGGGCAAACAATGACCAAGATCTAATCACGATCAAGATCTTAGATCACTTTGACTCCATCAATAGAAGTCTCTAGAGTAAAAGTGAACTACCTTATTAACTTTAATTAACTAACTTCCCTAAGTTAAACTTGGGAAATAATTAAATTATTGGCTAATTAATGTAATTAAGGTGTTTTCCAAGCTTATCTTGAGAAACATTTTCTGGGTTTTGGAGATCTCGTGTTCCTCTTAGACATCATAAAGACTAGAACACATGTTTGTTGCTACCAAAAACTCTAACAACCTCCACTGGCAACTAGCACTCTTGGAGAAATATCTCCAGTTCAACTAGAATATTTAGCCCCTCTCCTACAAATCGACCTCTCTGGCAAATTGACCCTCTCTCTAGAAAATTGGCCTCTCTCTGGTAATTCACGCAACTAAAGATAATTTTCCCTCAATTAATTCAGTCTTGCAATAACTCCCTCTGAAACTCAGAAGTTGGATGTCTCTCAGATGAAGAAAGTGCTCTGAAAAGTTTCTTCATGCTCAATCACATGTGAAACACTTGCTGGTGTCAAATCCCATGCTACCACTGTGCCCTTGGTCAATCGTTGTGTGTCTCCAAAATGCCCATCAATTTCCCCTTATAATCTCTTGTTGAGAAATCAACATTTAAGATCTAATCTAGATTGATGGCTAAGACCATCTTGACTCTATCAAGTCACTTTTCTAGAAATCTCTAGAGATAAACTGATTTGTCTAAATTAATACTGATTATTTAACATGTTTTCTTAAGTTAGACATAAAAATTAAAATTGGTTAATAATCTAATTAAGACATTTTTCTTTAGAAAAATATGTTGGGCTTGGAGATATTTTATCCTCTTAGCCTCACTAACACCTCCTAAGACTAGAACATTTTTGCAAGCTACAAATCTAACAAAAAGAAAATGTACAAATCTAACAAAAAGAACCCTAGGTAATTACCCCACATGTAAAGGTGAAATAATTAAGGTGGCATCTACTTAGTCTTTTCAACAAAACATTATTTCTTATGCCTTGGGTGATACTTCTCCAATTCAAAATATATTTAAATTAATGGTTTAATATGATACATGGATTTATAAAGAAAAAAGGTGCACGTTTATGATTGAATTGCAAATCATTTGATGGTAAAATATATATTCATTACAAAGAAATAACAAGAATTTAAATAATTACATAATCATGATAGTGAATAAATATTTAAACATTCAATTGGAAAATGAACATTTTTCTATTTACTTGTATAAATTTAAATACTAAGTTTTCATACTTAAAATTGTCACAATACTTGATTTACGCTACAAAAGCCTTTGTTAAAGATAACCATACTTTCTTAAACCAAATAAAGAGGAATTAGTACAAAAAGTTTCATTAAAAATTACCATATTTTCTTAAACCAAATAGAAAAAATTATAATAAGTGAAACTTATTTACAACGGCTAACTAGGTTCACCCCATATTAACATACAAGATCATGTATATTTCATACAAGCTCAGCTCATGTATATTGTTTAGAGCAGAACTCTATATTTCCATCCTTCTAAAATCAATATCCAAATTCATCATAAATACAAATGAATGGTATTACTTTCAATTTACAAAAGTTGTTAAAACCATTTTACCTTATTTTTATTCACCGGGAAAATGGGTATGTAACAATTTGACTCCAACATCATAAGCTAGTTTAATATTTGTGTGTTGCTCTTAGTGCATTATTAATATAATATTAAAACATATTTGAGTATAATATGGTCCTTTTCTATGTTAGTGAGATGTCACAAATATAATATTAAAATGACTAATTAGAGGTTAAACCATCTCAACCAACATAGCTTTATAAAAATAAAAATGTAATGAATGTAATGATGGATGAACGTCTTAGGAGAGTGATAATGTAATGTCAGTATCCTACCTTGGTCTTTCAAATACGTACTTGTTGCAATAAAATTATTACATTTATTATTCTCTAGGAAGCGAGGACTCTTAGATCATGAAAAATATCAATTAAAGCATATGAAGATATGATATAGAAATGATTACATAATCTTGGGTGTTGTTGAAAAGTGAAAAAGGCTTACATAATTGGTGTTGTTGAAAAGTGAAAAAGTAGAAGCTATTTGATCATGTTGATTTAAGGATGAAATTAATATTAGTAAATCTTATATGAAGGGCATATAAAGGTGTTAGATTTCAAAAAAAAGTTATATTCATAGTTCTAGCAGCAACAATGAGTAAAGTTCTACCTTCATCCTAAGGGTGATAGCTATGAACTAAAGTATTGTAATTATTAAATGAACAATTAAAGTGGTATTCTTCCTTTAGCATGAGGGTGAGGGAATTCAACCATTGTATCACAATTGGTAAATGAAGAATGATCATATTGTTTTTCTTTTAGCATGAGGATGATCACATCTTGATGAAGCATCCATGTTGGGTTTTAGAAAAGTAGGTTTTGTTATGGAAGATATGTCATATACCAGGTCAATGGAGCATCAGTATTAGGCTTTAAAAAAATAGCATTTTTTGTTGAAGACATGTCAAGTACTTGAACAATTTTTCTAGAAAATGAGCAAGTATCACAACTAACTACCTATGTAACTTGGTGGATGTGATCCCACCCATATGCAATGTTTCCATTTTGTAGTCTTTGAGTTGTGTTTCTTCTTTATAAGCGATTTGAATTGTACACATTGAAAATCTTCTATTGGGGGGAAGTTGGAGAGAAGGGGGTAATAATCTAATGATATTTTGTGTTAAAATCGATATTAAAATATAGCACTAAAATATATTTTAGCATAGTATGGTCACTGTTTAAAAAATTGGGGTTATTAGTTAGATGGTTAAGCCACCATAACTAATTTATGATGTTATATAACAATGTAATGAGGGACAAATTACTCGATATTGCATGTATATTGGGTAGCATACCTTGTTTTTCCATGAATATATTTGTTGCAACATCATTAATATATTGGACATTTATTATGTGTTCCTTAATTGTGTGGCTATATTATTTATATATGTAATCTATGAAATCATACAAATTAGAGTGATACTTTATGCATCACTAGCTCCAACATCTTAAATTCATTATGTACATCTTCCACATTACTTATGTGACAACCTTGTTCTATCACTTAGATTCAAACGCCTTGTATCATTCTAGTTGGTAATCATATCCAAAAGTATCTTTGTACTATGCTCTCTAGAAGTATTCATATTGAGATAACATTCGCATGGGAGGTGTCCATACCAAATTTTTGGGTTCATCATTTTATTCAACAATATTCTACTTGGTAATTATGCAAGAGCATTAGACCAAGTTCGTGGTGGAAAAACGAAGGCGGCTTGACAATGTGGTGGATTGGCCACATGTTGAGTTGGAAAAGTCAATTTTTGTCTCCTTTAATGAGATTTTGAATAATGTAAATACAAAATTTGAATGAGTTGTAGAGTCTAGGAAATGAAGAGTCATTTTGTTGTGTCTTTTCAACTTCCCTCAATTAGAGAGAATGGGAAGCGAATCAGTTGCCAAGGATGCAAGGAAAGTTTTAGGGGCTAATATTCACAGGTGGGCTAATTTTCCATGCTTTTGCCAAAAAACAAAATCATTAATTTCCATTTTCCTAAAAATATTTCGCCCATATTTTATAGTATCAAATTATTTTACCTTTAAAATCACCAAAATTGTATATAGAGGCTATATAAAATTATTAGAAATCAAATATTTTAATAGAAATATTTCCAAGCATTTTACAGCTTGCATATCATGGACTAGTGAGATTCGCCAAGGTTTCTAAACCTTAAGATAAATATCCATCCTTAAAATTTTCCTTGCAAGGATGTGCTTAAAGGGAGCATTGATTGGAGGGAAGGGGAGCTTTTTCTCCTACCTCGATCCTGTACCTATGAAATAAATAAAAGAAATGTGTAGCATATTCATTCCATAGCTCTGAGTTATTATTTTTGTGTTCTTATATCTGTGTTAGAATTGTATATACATTTGATTTCATTCTAGAACCCGTGTGAACAAGGCCTGCAGCATTATGTGCTTGAAGATATTCAATTTTTGAGATGTGGTTGTTAGGCGTACTAGTTAAAGGGACCCCTAAACCGTATTTGGCAGTGTCTCTATTTTGCAAGCAATGATGTGTTGTTTGTTGATTTGAGTGTGCCTAGTGATTTGATGAGGGGATGTTAGACATGGAAGAGATAGGAGGAGATATTATTTGAGTAGGACAATGTGGAGAACTCGAGTAACACGAGTGCTAGACAATCTTCCTTTGGTCTGGACGTTGTCACAGTTTTGTTGGGAGCATGTGTGTAACCATCACTAAGGGAGATGAGAGATGCACTTCCTGAGTGTGGAGGGCGTGCTCAAATAGTGGAGAGTCAAGTTTGTAGAGAGCACAAGTTGTTCTTCCTTCACAGAGATGAAAACAAAGTTTCTAGAGGCATTGTGAAAATATTTCGCAATGCGCCACGAAAATATTTTGTAGTGCCTTCTGTTGTCACTCACTTCATTGTGGGTTTCAATTGGTCAAGGTTGCCTAAGAGCGGTAAAGAGCCACTTTCCCAGGCCACAGAAGATCTCAGAGCTTAATCAGACCCTCTCCATTGCCTAGTTCTCAAAAAGAGATTTCCAATTGTATATAGTAGTCCAAGAAAGGATTTCTAGTTCGGAAGTTAGAGCATGTTGAAGATCACACTTGGAAAGCCTTGAAAACCAAGAAAATTACTAAGTATGAGGGAAAATATCACATATCAGGGGCCCCAGGCACAATGAGCCCCACACATCGCAATCTCACATATCGGCAGCCTTGCAATCCCACAACATAGACTCATCAGCCCATTAGCAATGGGCAATCCTGCAATCTCCCGTTATCGGCATACCGACAAAGTCCCAAGGCATACACTTATGGTTATCTATTGTTCACAGTGCCGAACGCCGATATGGCATCCCGTATCTCAGCGACCCCACAATCTCGCAGTCACAGTAGTCCCGCATCCCGCAGTCTCTCATGGCCCCCGCAATACCTGATGGGCCATCCTTAAGGAATTGCAAGGGGGAGAATCGTCAATAATGTTTAAATGGTGGGGAGGGCAGAGGCTGATTTACACTAAAAATCAATGAAAAACAAAGGTCGGTCTACCCCCTTCTCACTCCTCCATGTGGCGAAATACGGTAAATCCCGCATCCTGCAATATCGGCAGATTGGTGGGGTTCTGACTTAATAGACCCTGCAGGAGCCGATTTTGTGATACAATGTAAAAATCCCAGTAAAGTTCGAAAACTAAATACAAAGGAAATGCATGAAAAACAGGAGCAGGCGACCCCCTTCTCACTCCTCCACATGGCGGTACGGTGGTAGGGCATATCGGCGATGGGAAATTCGGCATTATCGGTGATAGCAAGAACAAAGGGGATACCTTCAACAACAACAAGAAACTTGCAGGGTTGTGATAATACGATTTAGTGCAAAATCGCCAGGGAGGGTCGAAATTCATTAACAAAGGAAATGCCTGTGAAAACAGGGCCGATTAGGCCTTTTTCTCTCTCTCCTAAAGGGGGCCACGTGGCGACATATGATTGGTCCTCAGAGCTGATAGGGTGACGTCATAAATGGCATAAAAGTACAGATGTTGACGTGGCAGATGACATGTGTCACTCAGTTTCAGTGTTTTCAAGGGTCCTATGGGGCCATTTCTAGGTGACACATGCCACCACTTATAGGGCGACACGTGGAAACGATGTCATCACTCCACAGATCGACGATCACACAAAGTATAAGTTCCTTCCCTCACTGATACTCCTTCCTAGCCTGTGATTGCGATATGCGGGAAAGCCTCTTTGATGCAATATGTTTTAGTGGTTCTACCTTAGGAGGATTTCATGTCCCAACTGTCGGTCCACACTATGGAAAAAGGTAAAAGGTCCCCCTCTCCTACAGTGTGATTGTGATGTCCTAGGTTGGCCTGATCTTGCATATTGGCGATAGCAATTTTCTAAGGAAGAAGCTTAAGGTAAAGCACAGTAAAGCGCTGATATGTGGTATTTTGCGTTACAAAAGAAACATGCCCCTAGACACAGGTTTTAAGGCCTTAGCACCTAAAATGTGAAGCCCTTGGTCCCAACCTGTGTTTATATGAAGATAACGGAGATAAGGGTGCTACACCAAAGGGGGGCTTAAAGGGAAGCCACAACGCACTTGTTTTGTGTTATTCCTATGTTAAATACCCATGTTCGAAGGACTCCCAGGTACATCATAATACATGATACTAGGCTTTTCAAAGCTCTAGTAGTGTCTAGCAGAGTTTTAATGGGTAGATGGGCCAACAGCTAAAGACTTAAATGGAGCATGGCGCAACGTTGGAGTAGTACAAGGGACTCAGGAAGATTAATGGCTCAACACGGAGCCCCATCCCTCTACATAGAAAAAGACCGTAAATACGGGCACTTACATTTGACCCAACCCCTACTTCACATAACAAGGCATCGAAGCAGTAAGGGCAGAAGCGACGGGGTCATTTGAGCAGCACAGGTGGCCATACCGTGAGAAAATTACAACCTGAGGTAGCGGCAATCACAGGATGGGCACAAAGACTTTTTCATTTACTTTTTTGTCTAGTTATTTACTTATTTTTGTCCTATAACATGTCTTCCTTTCAATGAGGCTTTTAATTTTGTAATGTTTGGGCCACAGAGCCATCTCTGACTGAGACAGCTAGTCGACTCGATAGTTGAGACTAGGCCAAAGATATTTTTCTGTAATGAATGTTCTTGCTCCCCTCTCTAGATAAATAGGGGAAGGCAAGACTTAGAAAAGGTTCAGAAATTCTATAGAAAATACTACATGCCATTTTCAGACTATTTTTCTTTGTAACTCAAATCTTTTTCAAAATATCAAGGATATGGTGGTGATCCCCCCTTCAAGTATTACAGTATGTGTTCCTTCTGTTAAATCTCATTTTATGTTCATCTTTCTTCTCTATATTCATGAAAATTATAGCTGCTAGAAATGTTTCAAGCTTCCTCAAAGATTTATTTGTATTGATATGTGAATTCAAGTGCCTGTAATTATATCACAGATTCACTTGTCTCAATAATGTTGATGCATATACCTATGTGGACTATTGAAAACATATCTTTAAATCTGCAACACATGAATCATAGCATTCATCCCCTCCTTCATCCATTATTACTTCTTGTAACTCAAATAAGTATAGAAATCCTTAATGCCTCAATTTCTATGTGCTAAGTGGCGAACTCTTGAAGCATTATGCTCTATGTTGTAGGTTTTAACCCCGTACAGAAATTACCTGCATACGAATTCTAAATCACAGGAAAAATAAAAATGCGAGAGCATAACACATAAAACACATATACACAGAGATTTCCCACTGGATCTCAAAA
>APFE030851572.1:92166-182788 GCA_000404065.3 Pinus taeda | reverse complement strand
TGTGTGTGTGTGTGTGTGTGTGTGTGTGTGTGTGTGTGTGTGTGTTTTGGTCAGAAGCAACTAGGCTATGTAATACAAGCAGCATGTGTGTGTGTGTTTTGGTCAGAAGAAACTAGGGTATGTAGTACGAGCAGCATGTGTGTGTGTGTGTGTGTGTGTTTTGGTCAAAAGCAACTAGGCTATGTAATATGAGTAGCATGTTTATGTGTGTGTGTGTGTGTTTTGGTCAGAAGCAACTAGGCTATGTAATACGAGAAACACAAGGATTTCCCCGATCCCTCATCTCACATAAATATTCACATGCTCACTTATTACAAGAGTGTAAGAAAACACCATTTAACCAATAGTGCTAGTATACTACAAATGATTAAGCATAAACCATGAAAGCAGTTCTACCAAAATTAACAAGCGTCCATGGTTATAGAAATAGACTATCTAGACCTTCAAGATGCTTAATAGTAAATGCATGCAATACCATTGCATTCATTAATCATTTAAATCGCATCATAACATCCTTGCATTCAACATGAAACTTCACAATCAAATATTATTAAAGGAATATAATCATATTCAACTACTACTCTAAGAGGTAGAGCTCTTGCCATCTCCAAAGATCCAAACATTGGACCTACTTCTTTATTAATTCTGTAATTAGGGGACTAATTTATTCCCAAAGGTCTAGTGTTAAACCTTTGATCTTCACTTATTTTCTGATAAAGCCCATTCATTCTAAGTGTTGAACCTAGAAGCTTTGATACCACTCTATAACATACCCCCTACTATCCCTAATCCCCACTAAGGGTAGAAGAAGGAAATTACTAGACTAACCCAACCTCCAAAGTCTAGTTATGGAAACAAGGTCTAAATTTTTTGACCTTTTTTACTTCTTGAAAACCTAAAATGAATGGAATTGTTGTGTTTGTTTCGTCGAGACTTTTCCAACAATATGACATTTGCCCCGCTCTGACTCCTGAATCAAAATATATGACTAATTTAATTCTTAACCAATTACATTATGCCACATCATCAAGCCTACTAAGTGGAGACCACGTGGTAGCTTCGGACCCACTCATACGCTATACCCTTCAGAACAATTAAACTTTCATATATAGACATAGGCAAGTTAAGCGAGTGTAGGCCCCTCTATGGCCACCTCATTCTAGATATTAAATCTTGGGAATATCTCTTGCGACTCTCAACAGTTTTTCTACGATAAACCTTTTGGGACTATGTGGATCCTCATGGACCCCACTTTCAACATGTTCCAATACCTTCGCTCAACCCAACCTTTCCACAGTGCCCTGATCATTATCCCATGTAGTTTCCCCTTGTTGAAACTTTTGGGGACAATTCTTCTCGGGTTACCTGACTTCCCCATGGACCCTTCCTTTGTCTTGTCTCATTGTTATTTTTTGCAGCAACACGCGCATCCCATCCTTTCCAGAACATCTTGGAGAATAATCTTGGGAATTCAATGTGCATTCCCCTATTGATTCTTATGAGGTGAACCTTCCAGGGTGACATGGTATCCCTGTGGACCCTCCATGTGTTAGTTCAACATTCAATATGTCTTTGTGCATGGCTCCTCCACTCCATGTCTTCCCAACCCACACTAATTATGCCTTCATTTACATTTGTCGAGGTTATACAATACCATGTTTATTGCCACCTCAACACAATTCAACCAATCGCTCTTTCCACATTCGTCCACAATTATGCATGTGGGCCCTACTTACCACATCACCCCGAGATAAACTTCTGGTGGGGATACACCCAAATCCTTAAGATATCATTGGGGACAAAGTGTTGAGGTCACGTCATCAACCCTTTCTGCTAGGGTAACATCACCCTCCATGTGGCCCCAATCATGCATGCCACATGTCACTCGCTTTCATTCCATGTGGGCCCCTCAAACCCTCGAAATTGGTTTACATGTGTCTCGTTCTTTAGACGCCACATGACTCTGAGGCCATGTGACCCATCACACTGGATGTGGGTCTTGCCTAGTCTTTCGCATTATAAAAACAAGTTTTCCATGTTGCAAGGGTTTTGGTTTTTCTACCACAATATTACGCCAACCATTTACCATCTGAACCAATTAGAAAATCAAAAAGGCATAAAGATTTTATTATCTTGATAATTACTTGTGATGTATTTGTTCTTTATGTTATCTTTTTTTCATAAAGGTTTAGCGGGACTTTATATTAATAGAATACAGTAGAATACATAATGTAGAGTGGGAGTCGAGGGGACCTCCCTGTGTTTGCCTTTATACAGCTGAGCTGGTCTAGTCTCTGTTTTTTTTTTTCTTAAAGAACACTTACAGCATGTAGAATTATCGATAGATGCGTACATAGAAGAATCAAAGGAAAGCCGCAACTGTCATGCTTGATGGTCTACATTGTTTATGGTATTGCACTTCGCTTTGAGATCCCCCTCCTCTAGGTCTTGCCAAAGGATGTGATAATCTTCAAGATTGGATTGAACGCCAGCATTGGCCATGGCATCAGCCAACTCATTTGTTGTTCTTTGAACCACTTGAAAGGTGTCACCTTGAATGTTGTTAAGGTGGTCTTGTAGATGCTTTAGGATTTCCAAGAGCCTCCAGTTGGGTGTTAGCTTGTCCACCTAAGTGCCATTTTGGAGTTTTCTCATCATCATGATGACAATCTCCGAATCTCCTTCCACCACTAGAGGTAGAAATCTGTAGCGATCAGCCAGGGTGATGCCTTTGATGAGAGCGATTAGCTCTGTAGCATTATTGGTATTCATGCCAAGATTGCCATGGTAGATAAGATGGATGTTACCGGCGTGATCCCTAATTACTCCATCGTAACCGGCTTTTCCTGGGTTTTGCTTTGACACCCTGTTGAAATTCAGTTTGAATGTTTTAAATGGAGGCAAACACCATTTATCCTGTGTCGCCGCAACGGAGGCTTGGTTCCTGCCTGTGGGAGTGGTCTTATCTTTGAGATTTAGGATCTAGATTATCCTTTGGTCATTCGAAGACGTGTTTCCCTCTTGTTTCATTATATATGTGGCATGGATCGATTCTGTGATTAGCTGTCACGTGTTTCCTATTAACATTTCTGCTGTCATCGTCAAATTCTTGAAGATTCTTGCATTACGCTCTTTCCACATGATCCAAGCTATTGCTCCCGGCATGAGATTCCATGCTCTGTTGACCAGATTGTTGGAGCATATGGAGGATCTCCAGTTGCTCAATGTATGACAAATAGAGTTCCTATTTCTGTCAGATTGTCTAAAGACGATGGCCATGTCATACCAAAGAGAGCAAGCAGGTGTTGAGAATATGATTGAGAGTTTCCTGATCATTCTCACAGAGTATGCAGCGAGAGGGCCCGATGAAACCCCCTCTCTGAAGATTGTCCCAAGTGAGTGGTCTGTTATGCAAGACCAGCCAGGAGAACAAGGTGATTTTGGGGGTCCAGTTGCAAGTTAAGAGAAGTAGCCCTGATTTTGTAGGCTTCTTTGAGGCTGAAAGTCCCTTTAGGATTATTTCCCCACCAAAGAATATCCTCTCTATTCGATGCAAGGATTCTGCACTGGTCTAGTTCTTGTAAGAGAGGGTCTATATTCTCATTGTGGCCTTGGGTTAGCCATTGCCCTTTAGATAGCCATTTTTTCCATGTAGTAGCCGATGTTCTAGGTTGCCAGTAGTCTGCTACCTTCACCAACCCTACCCCTTGCATGTCCCTTTTAAGAGTAGTCCAATCTGGGTGGTCCAAGGGGGGGAGTTGCTGCCAAGCATCCTCCCAGAAAAGGGCGGTGTTGCCTTGGTGCACTTCCCAAAAGTTGTTCTTCTGAACAATATGTCGATTTTCCCATACTTTGTTCCAGAGGGGGGATCCTTGAGTGTTACCAGTGAGCCTAATAAGGTCTTTGTCCCAAACTTGATTCGTGTACTTTGCTTTCCACAAGGTTCCCCAGAGGGAATTAGGATTTTCCACCCATATCCACCAGATTTTCGTTGCTACAGCCTTGCTTAGAATTTCACGATCTCTTAAGCCCAGTCCTCCTGCCAATTTTGGTTTACAAATGTCTGTCCACTTGAGGAGGGCCCATTTGGGTTTCTTAGAATCTCCATTCCAGAGGAAGGACCGCTAGATGTTTCGAATGGATTTATTAACTGCTTTAGGTGCCGCTAAGGCCGAGAGCATGTAGACTGGCATTGTTTGAAGAACTAATTTGACCAGCACCAGTGAGTTGGCTATGTTTAGGGCTCTATGAGTCCATCTACTTAATCTAGCCTTCATTTTGTTAAGGAGGTCTTCCCAGTTTGTAGATTTGGGGGCATATTTCGAAAGTGGGATGCCAAGGTATTTGGTTGGAAGGGAGTTCTTCTGAATATTGAGAATTTTGCTGAGATTTATCTACACAAGAATAGAAGTATTGAAGAAACATAGTTTGGATTTTGTGAGATTGATTTCCATACCTGAGGCCTCCATGATTGTTCTTAGCACCTTGTTGAAGGTTCGAGCTTCCTTCACTATGGGGGATCCAATGAGCATTGTATCATCTACAAATTGTTGATGTGTTACCGTGGGGCCTTGATGTGTAGCTTTGATGCCTTTGAGCTGATTCTTCTGGCTTTATTGGGATAGAGATCTTCCCAGACCGTCTGCCATGATAAAAAGGAGAAAAGGCAACAAGGGATCTCCTTGTCATATACCTCTAGATGGAAGGAAGGGTTGTAAGGGCCCTCCGTTCAGCATGATTAAAAAGAATGCTCCTGAGACCATTTCCATTATCCAATTTATCCAAATCTAACTAAAGCTAAAATCTTGGAGGATTGCTCTGATGTAGATCTAGCTAATTTTATCAAAGGCCTTTGAGAGGTCAAGTTGAATGAGCATACCTGGAATCCTTTATGTTTTGATAGAATGCAACACTTCCTGAGTGAGAATTATGCTGTTGGTTATCTGTCTGCCTTCAACATATCCTTATTTTTCTGGAGATATGATTGAGGGGAGGATGGGTTTAATTCTATTAGCCATCAATTTGGAAAGGATTTTATAAAGGACATTACATAGGGCTATGGGCCAGAACTTGTCAGGAGAGTCAACATGATCAAATTTTGGAATTAGGGTGAGGAAGGTGGCATTGATGGCCGGCAACACTCTCTTGGTTCTGTGAAAGTTCTTAATAAGATTGAAGAGGTCGGCTTTGATCATGGGCCAACAAGCTTTAAAGAATTCAATTATAAAGTTGTCTGGTCTGGGGGCTTTGTCAGTGGCCATGGTAAAGACGACTTCTTCAATCTCCTACTCAGTGAAATCTCTTAAGAGAATGGAGTTTTTCTCCTCCGTAACTAAGGGGGGAATAGCACCAATGACTTTATTGATGGCTCGGGTTCTATCATGATTGGGATCAATGAGAAGTGAATTGAAGTATGAGTTAAGTTTAGACCCTATTTTCTCCCTGGTAAGAACTTTAGCGCCATCAGTTTTTGTGAGGGATAGTATACGATTGTTGGCTCTATGTTGATTGGTTGACTTATGGAAGAAGCTTTTGTTGCATTCTCCATGTTTAACCTTTGTACCCTTGATTTTTGTTTCCATAGTAGCTCTTCTTGTCTTAGCCTTTCTTCCCATTGCTTTTGAAGGTTTGATTCCTGAGCCAACCTTTCCTCATTGGGCCCTTCATTGATCATTGTTTGTTGGAGGCCCGCCATTTTTTCCTCGAGCTCTTTTTTGGCTTCAAAAATGTTGCCAAAGGTGTTCTTGTTCCAGCGTTTGAGACTGGCTTTGATGATCTTGAGCTTTTGTTGGAAGATGTACATGATATTTTCGCTCTCTATTGTGGTTTGAGTCCACCAACTCTGTATATTTTGCATGAAGATTGGATGATCTATCCAAAAACCTTTGAATCTGAAAGGCCTGTTTTGAGGCTTGTCCATATTGGTGAAGTGCATCTACACTGGCCAGTGATCAGATCCCCCAATAGGTAGAAGGTTGGCCTCCATATCTAGATTTTGGAGCATTATGGATTTCGAGATAAGGAACCTATCGACCCTCAATGCAACTTTCCTATTTCCCCTTATTGTTCCATGTATGCAGACCATTGATTGTGGGAACATCAATGAGTTTAGATGCAGCTATGAAGGTGTTGAATGTTTCCGCATCTTTATCCAGTCTTCTTAAGCCTCCTTTCTTTTCCTCTAGGGTGGTGATCATGTTGAAATCACCACCTAAGATCTAGTGGTTGGCCCCATGGTGTTGTCAGATCTCGTCCAGGTCTTCACACATCTTGAATTTTTCCTGGATTGGCTGAGGTCCATACACATTGGTAATGCATATCGTGTGCTTTGATTCTAGCATGTTGAAGATTAATGATAATGAATGCTTAGTGGACAGAGCATTTTGCATAAAGAACTTGTTTTTATTAAAAAACATGAGAAGCCCTCCTGCTTGCCCAATGGCTTCTATGCTTATGCAATAATAGCATTTTGCAAAGAGTTTCTTAAGTGTCTCTATGGCGTTGGAGGAGAATTTGGATTCTTGAAGAAGAATAAGGTTTGGTGATTGCGAGAAAAGACATTTTTTTAGGATTCGTCTTTCGAAGGTGCCATTTAGCCCTCTAATGTTCTAGGTTGTGATCTTCATTGAGAAACCTTTGGCGTGGATAGGACTAAAGCCCTAATTTTTCCTTCATTGATTAGGCACCTGCCGAGTTCTTGTATTTGTTATTTTGTCGATTTTCTCCCCCTTTTTCTTCCCAGACCTTTTGTCTTGTATTGTTCCAAATTGAGGTTGGCTTGGATGCCCGTTTGGCTGTTGTTTCCCCATTGCTTTTTGGCTGCATTCTAGTTGAGATATTCTAACTACAGGTATGCCATTTCGATTTTCTCCAAGTGTTCCTGGGGAATGGCGTCCACTCCCAGTTTGGACCATTGCTCGTTGACCTTTTGGAGATCTAGGTCACCTAGGATCTCTTCCAGAGGATTGGTAGGAGTGGTTGAGGGTGGCTGGTCTGAGTGAGTTTCTATGTAGGGAGGGGTTTGCATTGAGACAGGGCTTGTATCATTTTGGAAGGGATTGGGTTGTGGGTTTTGTTGTTGTGGTTGGGCTTGGTGTGAGTCAAGGTTCAGGATGGAGGTGTTTGATGGGTTTGATGACTGAACATGCATGGGTAGATCTTGAGCAGTGGGGGTGGGGGATTCCAGAGGGTTCTCGTTTGGATCAAGATTGCCTAGTATAGCTATTCGGCTGGGTGGGGTTCGGGTTGGTGGAGGGTTTCAGAGGATTTTTTCCCTTTTGCCTTTTGTTTTTCCTTGACACAAGGATGCAATCCGGGGGCATGTTATCCACCTTGTCTGATTGGGTTTGTGGTGGGGGTTGATTCATGGAGCATCCATGACTAAGATGTCCATGTTGTCGGCATTTCCAGTATCTGAATGGGATGTTTTCATAGTCAATGGATTGCTTCCAATGCATTCCTTTGTGGATCATATCAATATGACCTGGGAGGGGTCCTAAAACATCCATGTAAATGCAGATTCTAGCATAGGCAATGTATTTACCTTAAGATGTGAGATTTGAGGTTTTGACGAAGACACCCAATTGATTCCCGATAGCTTCCAATATGCGCTTATTCCAGTAGCCAACAGGAAGGGAGTAGAGTCTGAGCCAAACTGGAACTTTTTTGAAATCTTCCTATTCTGGAGCAAAGTTGGGTCTCTAATATGTCATGTAGAGTCCTGTTGAGTTGTAAAAGTATGGGCCTCCTTCGAAAGTGTGATCTCTATCATCCCTGTGAGCGAAGATGACGGTGAAAAAACTTCTTGACCCCATCTAAAGTTCATAGTTCCCTTTGGGCTTCCATTTCTGGTTTATCCACCAGTAGAGAGCCTTTTCATTGAGTCACACTCCCATGAAACGACATATTAGGGCATGTTTACTCATGTGATCTATGTATTCTTCGATCCAGGGATCTTCAATGATCAATGATGGTGTTTCCTTCGATAGCAGTTTGCAAGGGGACGGGCCTGTCCTCCTGTTGGGAATGTTCCCCACGGCTACAGATCCATTAGCTCTTGGATGATGGTTTGCACTTGAAGCTTTGCCATTGACCCTGGATCGGGAGCTTGATAGGGTGTTGGAGGGCGAAGAAGGAAAACTGCCGAAGACGAAGGGGCCAAAGGCTGGGGGGGTCGAACCCCCCCAAAGGTGGTCATGGAGCGATGCAGCTAGGGTTTGTTCTCAGGGTTTGGGAGTGCTTCAGAACCAGTCTGTATCTCTCGATTGTTTCTTCTTCATTCTTTATGTTATTTTATTTGTGTCTTCTTTATCTTATTTTCATCAAGCAATTACCAAATCATAAAAGCATGAAGAAAAAAACAATAAAGGACATTGTGTGTAGACTATAATCCAGGGAAAACACCTCTCTCCTAGGGGAAAACCCAACAAAATTATCTTATTCTTCAAGAACCAATTCAAAATTATATAACCAAGACCTCTAGACCAATGTTAAAAATTCCTCCATCCACCAAGTCATCCTTTTAAGAGAGACTAGTCTAATTTTAGTCAAGACCTTCAATGTCAACTCAAGTCAAACTTTTCAAATCAAGTCAACTAGGGTCTTGACCCCTTCCCTTACTTATGAAATTTTCAGCTTGCAACTTCGCTTGTGTACCTCAAAAATTTCGCATGCGTGGACTATTGCAAGGTGAATTTCAATCCTCCTCCTTCTTCGCTTGGACTTTTCTTCAAATGCAAAGTAAGTGACCTTCCTTTTATGACTTCCACACTTCTTTCTTCATTTCTATTTAAAATTGAATCTTGCTCAAGATGAATGAATCAATAGGTCGAAGTTTGGTTTATATATAGTCTCTTACGTGTTGTCAAATTAGCTTCATGAGGTTGACTATATAGGTGTTGAATCCGACTTGGTGAAGGCGGGACTAGACACAATTTTTATACAAATATATTTTCATTTCTTAACATAAGAAGCTCAAGAAGGGCCTAATACATGATTACAAGTACTATGATTTATGACAGAAAACCTAGAATCACTCAATGGGTTCTTTGACCTATATACATAATAATTTGAGCATGAAACACGTGCTTATAAAAAATATTTTTTCTTTGATATTTTACAATGATTTTCTTTTCTTCTCTTTATAGATACATAAGAATTACATCATGTCATGGACCAAACAACAAGTATTGATCTGAAATCACTCGTAAATGATCTCAGTTAATTAATGAAGGTATTACAGACTTATGTGCTAGGGGGTGTCTATGTTATTTTATGCAACGGATTGATAAGATTGCGAAATACACAGACACTGAAATAGTAAGAGAACACAGCAAGAAAACACATAAACACAACAAATTTAATAAGGAGTTCACCCAATCCCCCTAGGCTACGTCTCCTGGTCCAGCCTTCAGTGGTGGCCTTTCTATTGTGTCTTAAAAAGCAGAGTTTTACAACAGTGAGCTCAAGTTGGGTCTCACTTAAAAGATAATGATCAGTAGGGTTATACTTGGATCCCCTAAGTCTATAGAGTACACAGAATCCCCTTACTGAAATTTGACCTCAACTGGTCTCAGTGGTATGAGTCCAATTTGGTACTCATTACCTAACAGGTATACACAGAGGAGTTACTCGAACCTCTCAAGCCTTATCTGGAGTTCACAAACTCTCGGACTCTCTCTGTGTCTCTTTCTTCTCGACGCTGCCTTTTCTCTGCAGGTCAACTCGGCTTCTCTGTTCTCTGCAATTTTTTTGCTTCTCTCTCTCTTTGCTCTCTTTTACTACTTCTTCTCCTCCTTCCTGCTTTCTCTGTCTGCTCGTGGCTTAAAGCCAATCTGCTCCCTGACTATTCGTTTCTGCTTCTCGGCTCTCTGGATCTCCTACCTCTGTCCACTGGAATTCCCCTGCTCTGCATCATAATCACTCTAACGCTTCACAGAGAGGTGGCCACCTATTTCCTCACGAACTGAGTGTCAGTTCTCTTTAAACGGTCATTATTTTCGTTGCTCCAAGATCGCCCGCAAAAATGTTCCCTCTGCCCACTCATCGGTCATGTCGGATCTTAAATCTTATCTGCCTCAGCCTATTTCCCTATCGAATCCAGTCATCCATCGGATTGCTTCTCCATCGTTGATCTAGGGCCTCCAGATCCTACGGTCTCCATCCATATCACGTGGGTAAGTAGCATGCCCTTTACCCGCGCGATGAGAGCGGTTTTCTCTCTCATCCACTAGACATGTGTCACTCGTTGTATGGAATTGCGAGGGACTCGGCTGAACCTGCTTACTGCTTGAGGGCCTTTCGATATCCTGTCGGTTTTAGCGCGGGGCTCACCTTCTAACGGAATCGGCGATTTCCGTGCGGTTCTATGCTTTTTCCCATGACCAAGCGCTCGGGGCTTTCCTTCACTGAGGGGGACGCCCTGCGATACGCAATTAGCGCTTTAGCGCAGCGCTAATCGCGTAACAGAAACTACCTCCATTTCTGGATCTGACTTCCTATTTTGCCAGTTTGTGCCAACACGCGGTTACCATGGGCCAACGGTCTGTGCTTTGACCGAGGGTCCTCGTTGCTCCGTGCTGACCACAAATTGCCACTTTCCAGAGGTTATTTCTAATAAGCTCGACATCCATAGCACTTTGAAACTTTGGTATGAGTTTTACAGAATTCAAGAAACTATAAGAGTGTTTAAGGATCCAATTCGGATCACAACCTTCCCACTAAAAAAGCTTTTGGACCACCAAAAGTTGGTTTTCAAGCATCGACTAAGTGAGGGTATAGTTGTCTCACTTGTCCAATCTCTATCCATTTTGCATTGCTTGGCTTTGAACCCTTGAGTCTAATCTTGAGGTACTCAACATCTCCCTTGCACATCGTCCTCACCTTCCTGTCCAAAATCGTGTCTTCCTGCAGTTCATTGAGATATTCAGGTAACAGATTATCAATAGAAGGAAATTGACTCTACTCTTTAGGATCTTCAATTAATGAAGGTTAAAATAGTCTCAAGTTGTCTACATTAACGACTGAGTAGATGTGCATGTAAACTGGTAAATCAAGGCAAAAAGCATTCCGACCAATTTTCTCAAGTATCTTGAAAGGTCCATACTTTATTGGCTTTAGCTTTTTACCTTCACCTTGCATTATGTCTTTGCTGATATACAGCCAGACTTGATCACCAACTTGGAAACTATGCTCCATCCGATGCTTATCACGCCTCGCCTTGTATTTGGCTTGGCTCTTTTGTAGCTGTTCCTATGCTGCCTCGTGAATCTCTTGGATTTGTTCAATGAGTTTGGTTGCCTTGTCCACATCACTGTGTCCATCAACTTCTATGTCTTTACCAAAGACAAAATCCAAGGGAGACCTTGGTGTGAAACCAAAATAGGTCTCAAAAGGAGATCTCTGTGTGTAGAAGAATGTTTTTGCTCAGTTGTAAGCATGTTGCACATAACACAAATGTTCATCCCAAAGTTTGGGATGCTTGTTGCAATAGCCTCTGAGCAACTGGATCACTGTCCTGTTGACCACTTCTGTCTGGCCATCTGTCTATGGATGAAAGGTTGTGCTTTTCTTCAGTTTGGTGTCCATCATTTCCCACAGACTCGACCAAAACTTCCCAACAAATTGGGTGTCTCGATCGGATACAATGGAAGTGGATAATCCAAAATGAACCCATACATGTTGAAAGAACAGCTTTGCAGTTTGTTTAGCTGTAATCTGTTTATTACAAGGTATCAAAATACACATTTTGCTGAACCTATCCACAACAACATAAAAATAGTCATGACCTTTCCTGATTTAGGCAGTCCTCCAATAAAGTCCATGGAAACACTTTCCCAAGGATGAGAAGGAACTGGTAGTGGAGTGTACAAGCTTAGTTTTCTATTGTTGGGCTTGCTTTTAGCACACATGGTACACCCTCTTACATATCCAGAAACTGTCTCATTCATTTTTGGCCAATAACAAAATCTTTGCAGCTATGCAACCGTTTTACTTACCCCAAAGTGACCTGATATTAGAGAAGTGTGTGCTTCTTGAATTATCTTTACTCTTTCAGCTTGTGGAATGCATAGCTTCCCACAATGATACAAGAGTTGGTCCTTAATGTCATAATACAATTCTTCTAGTAGTTTTCCTTGACTTAAAGTTGCATATACATCTTTGAAATCTATATCTTGAGCATATTGTTCAATGTAGCTCTCATGCAATACTAAGTTATGCTTAAGTATAGTAGATGCATTTATAATTGGTCTAGATAACATGTCTACAACTTTATTGTGTATGCCCTTTTTATATCTGATGACTAAATGAAACTGTTGTAGAAAACCTATCCATCTATAGTGTCTTGATTGTTGCAACTTAGTTTGGGAGTGTAGATATTGAAGTGGTTGATGACCAGTATGTATAACTGTCTCCTTTCCCATTAAGTAATGTTTCCACTTTTTCACACTCTGTACTAATTCATACAATTCTTTATCATATGTGGGATAGTTAACTACTACAGAATTAAATGTCTCAGAATGATAACATATGGATTTACCGTGTTGTATCAACACTACTCCCATGGCATAGTCACTGGCATCTGTTTGGATCTCAAATGGCCTTTGAAGATCAGGCAGTGCTAGTACTGGTGTTGTACTAATATTTTCTTTCAAGGTGTCGAAGGCTTTCTGCTATTTGCCTCCCCACTAAAACACAATTTTCAATCCTATTAAAGCATGTAAGGGAGCTGCAATTAAGGAAAAGTTAGAAATGAACTTTCTCCAATATTGTGCTGCTCCTAAGAAGCTTCTAACTTCTGTAGAAGATTTGGGTTTAGGCCAGTTTACAATGGTTGCCACCTTAGAGGGATCTATCATCAATTCACCACCCCCTACTATATGTCCCAAATAATTCAAAGATGTTTTGCCGAATTCACATTTTGAGAGTTTAACATAAAGTTTTTCTTTTTTCAAAACATCTAGTGTCTGCTTAACATTCTTTAAATGTTCTTCCCATGTTTTGCTAAATATAAGAATGTCATCTAGATATACAATAACAAAATCATCAAGAAAAGGCTTGAGTACATCATTCATTATTCTCATGAAAGTAGCAGGAGCATTAGTTAAGCCAAAAGGCATAACCAGCCACTCACACAATCCCTGCTTTGTTTTGAAAGTAGTCTTCCATGCATCTTGTTTTGCAACTCTAATCTAATGATATCCACTATGCAAGTCCAACTTGGAAAAATAAATAGCTTCTTTCAATTGATATAATAGGTCATCTATTGAGGAAGGGGATAACGGTTTTTTATTGTTATCTTATTCAGTGCTTGGTAATCAATGCACATTCTCCACGAGCCATCTTTATTCTTCACCAAAATGATTGGAGACCCACATGGTGATGTGCTAGGTTTGATGAACCCCTTCTTGAGCAACTCCTGCACCTGCTTCTTGATTTCTACATTCTCTAAAGCAGACAACCTATACATTCCAATGTTAGGCAATGGAGCATCTTGCTGCAAATTAATATCATGCACTATTTCCTTTTTGGGTGGCAGACCTTTAGGTTCTTGAAACAAGATATCATATTCTGAAACAACTTTTTCTAAATCAGCTTGCCATTTAGCATCACAACCCTCAATTACATTGGCTTTATCAGGTTTATTTTCCTTTACAACCATCAGTAAAAATTGTTTGCATGAATTTACAATTCGTTTCATCTGCCCTGAGTTGATGAGAGTATAATTATTCTTGAGCTTATGATCCCTTACAAAGTATTCGATTCCATCTTTAACGAGTAGATACTTGTTCTCAACTCTATAGAAAATAGCTTTTCTATCATACAAGTAAGGACTTCTTAAAGCAATTCCACATATATCCAAAGGAACTATATCTAACTCAACCTCATCTACAAATGCTGACCCAAAAGAAAACTTAAGTTTACATTGTCTAGTCACTTGTAGTTGTGCTTTATCACTTAACCAACCTAATGGGTATGGTTTCTTATGAGGTGTAGTCAGTAATCCCAACTTCTTTACAATTGCTTCAAAAATTAAATTTACTTGTGAGCCACTATCAAACAAAGTGTCAATCTTTTGATGTTTGGAAATAACTCGAATATGGAAAAGCTCATGTCTTTTTCTCTCATTTTCTTCATCATTAATAGATTGTACAGAATTACTAGTAGATGCTTCAGAATTTTTACCTTTTATACCTGTGGCTGCAATGGTTGTTTCATCTCCTGAGTCTGACCCCAAATATACCTGAATAGTTGCACCAGTCTTCTTCTTCTTGCCTTCGAACTTCTTAGGTCTCAACTCCGAATGCAGAATCCAAAAGTGCTCATTATCATGCCCATCCTTCTTACAGTGAGTGAATGAAGACTTACTTTTCTACGCAGTGTTGGCCTTCCTCTCTTTCCATTTCTGTTTTCTTTTCTCCTTATTCTTGCTTGCAATGGGCTTGGATGATCCCCCAACTTTTGGATTCCCATTCTTTCCTCTAGCTTCTAGATGCGTAGCTTGAACAGATACCTCATCTATACTAGTGGGATTAAACATGAGGATAGTGTGCCTCATGTAGCTGTGTAGACCACCTATGTACTTCAACAGAGACCCCAGTGAGTCTAATGAAATCCCTAGAATCAAATCTCTTTTCCTAAATTCTTGGGTGTAACTTTATACACTTTGCCCTTTCAATTGGCAAAGGGTTTGCCAGCTCATCATGGCTTGCTGCATGTAAGCTAGTGCATAGAACTGCTTTTTGATTGTAGAAACAAATTCACTCCAGACAGAAAGAATCTTACCATGTTTCTTCATGTCAGATTGTGTCCTGCCTTCCCACCATACCAAGGCAGTGCCTCCGAGGAGTAGGCTGGCCAACTGAATCTTACTTTTGCCTGAGTCGATACTCTACACTCTACAATAAACATCAATTTGTCTAATCCAATTATCCAGCTTCTCTGCATTCAAATCTCCATAATATATTGGTAAATCAAATTTAACATCTAATTTAATCAAAAATGTCTTCTTTTTACTTTCAGGGCTATTAGGAGGTGTGAGAAATTTTTCTTCTTTCCCTTTTCCTTTAGAGTTGTCATGGAGGAGAGATTCTTCTACTCCTTTGTCTTGTTTGGAGCTTAATGAATCTTCGTCTTTATGTTTCCTAAAGTCCCTATACATTTCTTCCACCATTGACTTCAAGGTCATAAAATTATCCGTGAACTGTGGATCTGATTCCAAGGGATTTTCTTCTGACATTTTCTTCTTGGAATAGACTCTTCCAATTTCTGGATTAGTTTCAACCAACTCTCCTTCTCCTAATTTAAGCTTTGAACTAGTTAGCATTCAACAACAAAATCCAGAACAAGCTTGTCTAACCTTAACAACCTAGGAGCTCTGATACCACTTGATCTGAAATCACTCGTAAATGATCTTAGTTAATTAATGAAGGTATTACATACTTATGTGCTAGGGGGTGTCTATGTAATTTTATGCAACAGATCGATAAGATTGTGAAATACACAGACACTGAAACAGTAAGAGAACATAACAAGAAAACACATAAACACAACAAATTTAATAAGGAGTTCACCCAATCCCCCTGGGCTATGTCTCTTGGTCCAGCCTTCAGTGGTGGCCTTTCTATTATGTCTTAAAAATCAGAGTTTTACAACAGTGAGCTCAAATTGGGTCTCACTTAACAGATAATGACCAGTAGGGCTATACTTGGATCCCCTAAGTCTCTAGAGCACATAGACTCCCCTTACTAAAACTCGACGTCAACTGGTCTCAGTGGTATGAGTCCAATTTGGTACTCATTACTTGACAGGTATACACAGAGGAGTTTCTCGAACCTCTCAAGCCTTCTCTGGAGTTCACAGACTCTCGGACTCTCACTCTATCTCTATCTGCTCGATGTTACCTTTGCTCTACAGGTCAGCTCGGCTTCTCTGTTCTCTACAATTTTTTTGCTTCTCTCTCTTTGCTCTCTTTTACTGTTTCTTCTCCTCCTTCCTGCTTTCTCTATCTGCTTGTGGCTTAAAGCCAATCTGCTCCCTGACTGTTCGTTTCTGCTTCTCGGCTCTCTAGATCTCCTACCTCTGTCTGCAGGAATTCCCCTGCTCTGCGTCATCATCACTGTAATGCTTAATAGAGAGGCGGCCACCTGTTTCCTCGCGAACTGAGTGTTAGTTCTCTTTAAACAGTCGTTATTTCCGTTGCTCCAAGATACCCCGCGAAAATGTTCCCTCTACCAACTCATCAGTCATGTCGGATCTCAAATCTTATCTGCGTCAGCCTATTTCCATGTCGAATCTGGTCATCCATTGAATTGCTTCTCTGCCATTGATCTGGGGCCTCCAAATCCTACGGTCTCTGTCCATATTGCGCGGGTAAGTAGCATGCCCTTTACCTACGCGATGAGAGCGGTTCTCTCTCTCATCCATTGGATGTGTGTCACCCGTTGTATGGAATCGCGCAGAACTCAGCCAAACCCGCTTACCGCTTGAGGGCCTTCTGGTATCTTGTCGGTTTTAGCGCAGGGCCCGCCTTCTGATGGAATCGGCGATTTCCATGCAGCTCTATGATTTTCCCCATGACCAAACGCTCAGGGCTTTCCTTCACTGAGGGGGACGCCCTGCGATGCTAATCACGTATCAGAAACTACCTCCATTTTTGGATCTGACTTCCCGTTTTGCCAGTTTGTGCCAACATGCAGTTACCATGGGCCAACGGTCTGCGCACTTTTACCAAGGGTCCTCGTTGCTCCGTGCTGACCACAAATTGCCATTGTCTAGAGGTTATTTCTTATAAGCTTGACATCCATAGCACTTTGAAACTTTGGTATGAGTTTTACAGAGTTCAAGAAACTATAAGAGTGTTTAAGGATCTAATTCGAATCAATTATGAAGACCGATACTAGTTACATTTTCCAACGGACCCCACTTTCCAAGTCACCCTAGGAATAAAATCCTTGGAGTTTCCCCTTAGGGCTCCCCTCAAAATTTATGGGGTACCAAACCTCCAAGATATGTGTGCGGATCTAAGCTCAAGACATCCGACAAATGGAATCTCTCCCACCTATTCCCTTGGACATGGCCCATGGTCATATGGTGCTTACAGCGTGAGTCTCCATGCTCCCATGGCCCTAGACCCATGACATAAGTGTAAGGTTTTGGGCTCTTCCGCTCTTAGCGCTTAGTTATGATGCCCACACATATAGACAAGGTCAATCCCCTTAGCACCTCAAACATCACCCCCACTTGTTTCCATACTTGTATAAATAAGCAGAAAGATTGGATCCAGTGGTTTTTCAAGGGCTTCTCCCTTAGTGCCTGACCTTGCTAATGCACTTATGAGGAGCCCTTACCCAGGTCTTTGACACACAATTCACGGATACATATATAAATATATATAGGCAAGCCCATATGAGCTATCCACATGAACTTGAACTACTTCAGCCCAAACTCATCCAGCAAATACGTAACTGAACTATGAGTTGATCATCATCATCATATACAAATATATATAATATATATATATCTGAGGCTCAATCCATCTCTTTCTAAGCTTAGGAGGGATGACGTGGATATATACATATACATTACATATACATATACTAACATATACATATACATAACATATACATATACATATACATATACATATATATATATATATATATATATATATATATTTCTAAGCTTAGGAGGGATGACCGTGGTATATATACATATACATATACATATACATATACATATAACATATACATATAAATATATATAATATATATATATATAATATATAATTATAATATATATATATATATATATATATATATATATATATATATATATATATAATATACGCACATGAGTGTTATCTCGACTGAGCTTATATAGCCTTGGCCCTGCCTAACATTCATATGCATAACTTTGTTTAGATCAAACACATCTCTACAATTTAAGGAAAACTAAGACCTGATGGCCAAACTAGATTTGATGCAAACAATGAAGCTTTTATCAGAGATCTATCTTTCTCCTTCACACTCAGGTCTCTAGACAAATATGTTAATAATTCATTCATTTACCTTATGAACCATACATGAAATCAACAAAATAATCTTTCTTTCCAGGCACAGACATTTAGATCATTCTGCATGCTTGAAATAGACACAAAAATATATACCTATTCCTTGAGAAATTAGTCAAGCAATAGCCTCTCATTCTCACTCAAGCAAAAAGGCATCCCTTGTTGATAAATCAAGCCATTTATTAGCACATTAAACATAGAATGCACACCATTTACAATATATAGATAACTTCAGGCATTTAGCTTACAAATGCATGACATAACTTATAAGAAGAATTATAGAACATTCTAACATTTGAGTCAATATATCTCATGCATCAGGATCCCTCAACCATATAACATTTCTCAAGATACACACTGAATTTGACAAGAGAAATCTTTAATTTCTCAACACTCATATAAATGCATTCATTTACAATAAACAAATTGCCAAAATGAAGGTGGGACTTCGATTTTCCACCCAACCTTAGACTCGCTGCAACTAAAAATCACTTGCAGTAGTCACCCTGAAGCCAAATTCATGATCTAAGGGAGGGATTTCTTCAATACTTTAGAAATAGGTCATACTCAAGTCACAGAGGATAGGGATTACTTATAAAATTAGGTGGTTCAACAACTCTTTGGCAAGCACCCTAAGTGGTTTCTCAGCCTATTCTTGGCAAGCACTCATTCCCATTTTCCTTAGAATTTCTTGAGCTCCTCCAGGCCACAATTCAACTTCCCAGGGAATTCATTCCCTCTACTTTGAAAGCATCTTCAACACATCTCATCCGCTTTCTCAAGAAGAAAATTCTAACCCCCACATTGTTGTATCCTTGTGTGTTAAGACTTTTTTCCTTTAGGTTGGTCTTCGACCTTGTTTGTTGCTTGGAATAATTTATATGCATGTCTGGGGGAAGAATAGGTGTGGGAAAGGTTGAACTAGATCTAATTTCTTTGCAAGAATGATTGTTTGGTCACTTCATTAGGAAAACATTGGATCCAATGATTGAAGGAACTAAGATATTGTGAGGCTCGGGACGGGACCTATCTATATTTATGAAGCCCAACTTCATAAACAGAGGGATAAATTATGGGGAATTGGTCATAGTCAAAAAATACACAACAAACAACTGTGTGAATGCTCAATTGATTCTAGCTAAGATAACTGGAGCCTAAGGGGAAGATGAAACCAAACGGACTTGGATTGATTGACAAAGAGCATAGAAGTTTGACTTTGTTGGCAAGTAATTACACTATAGGAGAATTGGGAGAGACTATGGGGTTTGTTGAAGACGAATGCTTGGAGGTGACTACGAGGTTTATTGAAGTTATTGGCCAATTTCTTGGGACAAAACAGGGAAGGAAGAGATGAAGTAAAGGGAAATTTTGTGGTGAAAATGGAAAAGAGAGACCAAATAATTGTCGATGCAAGGAACATGTAGCTCATCTGGTGGAGCAAATGGAAGCCCTCCAAATAGACATGACAATGATGAATATGAGATAGCAGAAGAGGATTGAAACAAGTGTGAATGTGATGGAAAAGATTCAGAGTCTGAAAGGCTATACAACTAGGAAAATGGATGAGATAGAGGAAATTCACCAATGGATTGTGGCTTTACAGGAACAAATTTAACTTTTGAATACCAGTTTAGAAGGAGGTAAATCAAGGTCCATATCTCAACCAGACACTAGAGGAGAGGGGTGAGGATTCAAAATTATTTATGTTATATTGCAAATTTTGGTTATTATTAGAAACTCACTGTTGGATATATACATACAGGAATGTAACCAATTTTGTGAAATTTTATAATCCCCTACAAGTCATAGAAATCTACATTAAGATTAAGAATAAACGACAATTATATGATAAACAATATATCTCATGAATATTCATTGTAACCCAGCGCAAACTTAATGCAATACAAATACCTTTTCTATTAAATAACTAAATAAAATTACGATTTTTTTTTTAAAGAAAGCTATTATAAAAAATTTAAAAATAAATATTAAAACATTATAACAGTGAAATTAAAGTATAACTTTTCACTTCAAGGGAGTTATCCTTTCCATTTGTGATAAATTTACATTAAAATGGATAATATGAACATATATATAATATGATGAAATAATTTTTTTATTATTACTCTTTACAAGTTGTATATGTAAATTTTATACCACTTATAAAAAGAATTATATGTTTCCTTATAAAAAGGGTTTCTTAACACAATTATTTATTTATTAAATTGTAATAATATAAATTCTTTTTAATTTATAAATTTATTAAATATTGAGAAGAAATATTTCCTTAAAATGTATATTACAATTAAAAAAAATAAAATCTTATTAAAATTAATTGAGAATATATATTACATGTTTCAATAAATTAAATAAAATAAAATTAACATTTTAAGTTAATATTATATATAAAAAGAAAATAAAAATGAATTTTCGCAATTTGTTCTTTAATGAAAGAGGGTATTAGAAAATATTTAAAATATTATGGGTCTAAATAATTATTCATTATCATGAAATTAAGAGGGTTGAAGATGAAAAACATTTTTCTTAAAAAAAAATAAAAATTGTAAATTAGATTCCTGTACATTATAAAAAAAAAATTCAAAATACAGAGTTGTTACATCAAGTTCATTGTGATGGTGCTTGTGATATCTGGGGAATTCAGGAGGATATCCAAACCATGCTTTTCAACTATTCCCATAATACAAAAGAAACCAAACATACTAGATAGTTCTTATAAAACATCACAAAAAACCAAATTTACTAGTAAAAATAGTGGACATTAAGAGCCAAAAGAAGAAATGGCAGTACGGTCCCTAACACTCGATCTTGGAGGAGCAAATGTATCTGAGTCACAATGAAGGTTCCCTTCCACATGGACCAACCTTGCATCAATCTTTTCCATGGTGAAACGTTGATTCCTCAACATCCTTTTGATGTCCTCAAGAGAGGAGAACACATTGTACATTTCCACTTGTTTAGATATTAACACCAAACCAAGGAGAGCCTTCATCTACCAGTGAAGAGCAATAGAATTGACGTATTTCTTTTTCCATCCCCTGGCGTGGCCAGGGTCTGAAATCGAGAAAGAGAACTCTTACAGAATCTTAGAGTCAAAGTAGGATTGCCTCTTTGCATTAGCCTGAGTTTCCAATTTCTTGATTTCACGCTAGGTCTTAGGCGACGTTGCATTAAAATATGTAGCGATTGAGTGATAGGCAAAGAGTCGAGCCCTCCTCTTTCCCTATGGGCTACGACCACCTCCACCCCTCCTGCATCTCATGTGTTTCCTGGGAGGCATTATGAGCTCGCGGGGTTCCCACCACTAAAGAACACTCAAGTAATCGTTGTCATACACCTGACAAGAAAAAATACCAAGAAAAACGTTAATAAAATGCAGGTTAATCGAAACACCAAAGTCACCACCTTGAAACATGAACTCACAGAACCATTGGAGGGACCACCGCACTCAGAGGCCCCAAGGCAAAGGACACCCCTCACTTTAGAACCCATTAAGACCTGAAGGTTCAAACAGAGATAGAGCAATAATCAAGTCCAGATAGAAAACCAAGGAAAATTTGAAGGATGGAAGTATCTTAAAGTTTAGAAACCTTGGTGAATCTTACTAGTACTTAATATGCAAATTGTAAAATGTTTGGCAATATTTTTGTAAAAAAATATATTTCTAATGATTTTTATTAGTCTATATAAAATTTTGGCGATTTTTAAGGTAAAATAATTTTATATTATAAAATGTGGGTGAATCATTTCTAGAAAAAATGGAAATTGGTGATTTTTTTTTTTGAAATAACATGGAAAATTAGCCCACCTGCAAATATTAGCCCCTAAAATTTTCCCTCTAGTGTACTTTCCACATTTACATCGTATTGTATTAAACTAAAAGGGTGATATAACATTTCCCCACCTTGACAAACTCGACATGAGAAACCCCACACACTAACCAAGACTCCCTACTAAATTCTCATACTAATACAAACTATATCCAAGACCAAATTTACCTAGAACCACCCCAAATCCCAGCCCAATAGAATTACTATCAAAATTGATAAGAATAGGGCTTACAAGACTGAAAGGAAATATAACCAGGAGAAAAAGAACCTGAGCCATCGAGCCTGAGATGGAAATGGTTGGTTTATGCCGATGATCACAATCTAACCATGGAGCTAGCTGCAAATTCTCCTCACACTAGAAAATTTTCTCCTCCCACCTCCGCTTCACCGACTTCTATTGAGCCCCACTCCTCGCAATATTAACCTAATCCCATGCACTAACAAGACCCATCTAGCACAGGATCCAAGTGATAGAAACAACAGGAGGGAGGTTGGATCCTAAACCTCACATCCACTTCTAACACTTGCTCAGACCACTAAGAACAAAAGCACATATGTCCATCCTCGAACGCTATTAATAGATATTTGTGAGTCTACATGCAAATGCATGATGGGGGCGAGCCACACCCCTATTCATAAATGCACATCACGTCAACAAGGTGGCGGGCTGGACCCCTGAAGCCCCATTTTAGACTATTTTCTCACCCTAACAAGGAACAAAAGAATTCAATTTCATTATAACGCTCACATACTATGTTGAAAATGCAACAAGATGATGGAGCTTAGTGAAAAGAAGTCGCCTTCACTAAGTGTGCCCGCAGGCTATTTTTGGCGCAAAGTCTATTTTTAGACATATAGATCATGGTCTATGAGTTGTAGGATGCTATTTATGGATGATTGGTCATGTTGGTAAAAATAGATGGACTTCTATTTTTAGACATATGAGCGGAGTCTATTTTTAGACTACCGGGCTAAAAATAGAACAGTCGAATATTATTAGCTCCTAATAATATTTGGACTATAAACATTATCTTATCCTCTTGCAGCACTTTAGTTCGAGCTACGGATGTGGCACATGCAACTGCTAGAAGGAAATACGCTTCTCTTATGGGTTAGTTGAGCTATTGCATGAAGGACTTCAGTTAGCACTCAAGTGATTGAGTTTGGTGGAGTTGATTGAGGAGTTGATGGAGTTGTGTTCAGTTGAACTGGTTGTATTTAGTCTAACTAACAAATACACTAGTGATGAGTGGTGTGAATTAATTATTAATTAATTCACTAATTATTAACTCATAAATCAACTAAGGAATACATCAGTTAACTCAGTGCATGATACAGCCAAGGGAAATATGAGTTTGGATCAGCCATTCTCATCTATTCTCATGCAGGATTGCGCAGTGGAGGCAGGCAAGCAGCAGAGGAGATTTGAACCTGTGATTGATTCAGATCTGAGCTAGTTTTGTGTGTAACATGTGGAGATAGTACCGAGTACATGTGAGGAGTATTGTACTATGTATTGTTACATGTTCTCAATCAATATAATATACAGATAGTTGGGGGTTTTCAGCTGTATGTTTTCCCCGTGATATACTGTGTTGATATGTGTGATTGATGTTTCAATGTGCGCATGCGATTGATGTTTTAATTCTGCAAAATTTATGATCAACGTAGAGGAGGTTATGTATTATGCATGATTCCGCAAATAGTGTATAATCAGGATAATCTTTGTGAATAACTGTCATATTATTCAAAATTTCTACATACTAATCTTTTAAGTAGTTAAAACAATAGTGTACTAGAAGCATAGAAATAAAATTATATGGTGTGTAATTTTTTGGAAAGAACTGTGTAAAGGTTATCTACCACTACACAGTTCTTTCCAAAAAATTCCACACCATGAACAACTGTGAAAATCTACACTAATTTAATAAAATTATAAATCAAACTTAATAATTTGTTACATGTTTACTTAAGATTTAATAAATTGAAGTTAATCTTAATGGACATTAATAACGATCATCATCACCCTCATTTTCTTTTAAGTATAAATATCCATTATATTATTATAACTCTGGATCTTACTATATGTAAAATGGGTTTATTTTGGGTGATTCAGAGGAATGATTGTTATGTCCTATTCTACTTGTTATAGGTTTTGGATCTTTTTTCAGGCATATTTTTCAGTTGAATTTTTTCAGAGTTAGGCAGGGATTTGTTGGAATGACAAGTTTGAGTTGTGAACTCTGCACAATCCTAGTGCCTTAGAGGTTTTTCACCAAAAATTGCTTTGCCAAATTATAGCAAAAAACTCCAAAACCTATAATAATTACACATCACCTAATTGTTATCCTCCCCACCAAGTTTAATTCTAGCTAATGACATTTAAAAAAAGAGTAGTCTAACCAGGCGATAAATTCAACTAGAAATTGTCATCATTAGGGAAAACACTTCGGAAATCAATGACAGATGACAACAATTTTAAGGGACTCCAAACAACATATCTTTCCTTTGTTTGATCAATGAATTGATTTGATGTGAGTACAGGGCCTGATGGTACTTGCAGCCTACACGATGGCAGCACCATGAGGATGACGGCCAGCTAGCAAGAGGGACAGACCTCGAAGGAGGCATAAGGCTCGTCGACAGAGCTTGAATCTACCCCATGGTTTGAAATTTGAAATTGAATCGATAGATATAACTCCCGCCATCTATGGATCGCTCAGCTCAGAGTTCGAGCATTCATCGATGCCTGCAAATCATGAAATTGTTCAATCCCTCCACGAATTTTCTCACTCAAATAGATGTGAGGGCTGGAACTTTCGAAGGCATGGTGAGCCTGCAAGATAGTCTGTGGAATGATTGCCCTGGTATTTGTTTGCCCAGATTTCTTTTTTTATTATTTTTTTGTTTATGATTCGAACGTGGGTTGATTGCATAATTAGGCCGATAGGCCTTCCTATGAATCAACACAGTCATCAACACTTTCATTCGCCTATTGACATCTGGCATGGTTTCCTACTCGACATTTGGGTATATCCTTCTTTTGAATTAGTTGACCTCTGCTTTTCATCTACACTTCCTGTGCCTGCTTGACATCTGTGCACAAATTTTATGTCACCTTTCTACTCCCCACTTAACATTTGTGCACACCAGTTTTATGTCGGAGTCTTTTACGTCGGAGTTGCAGGATATCATCTGCTATCTCCAATCATAAAGTTCAAAATGTAAACAATACGCATCACTCGATCCTTCTATTCAAGTTACAGCGGGAGACGCAGGTTGTTTGTTGCAAATGCATCTACCCCAGTTTGATGGGTAATACCCACATGAGATTGTTTAACATCCAACGATATTTGTTTCTTATTATCCCGAGTAGCAGCTTCAGGAGCAATGACAGTTCCGTTATTCTTACATTCATCTCCTCCCAGTCCATTCGAATCTATGATGTTAGACCTCACCTTGTGCCGCATAAAAAACTTGGGCAATGACAAACATCTTGGAGAGGGGGAGCTCGTATATACAAGACCAACCCACCGATCCCACAAACTATTTGGCACAGGGGACTTTGTGTGGACCGAACTAGAAGCAGGCTTGATTTCAGATTTCACGCTGCATCAACCCTGGTCACCAATTCTGGAAAAACTATTAGCAGATCTTCATCATTAATTTCCTTTGAAGACCTACTTCTTTTCGAAGCCGAGCACAAGATGCCTACCGATACTTCCTTTGAAATCCTGCTTGGATCTGGTCCCAAACGATCTATTGAAGTTACCACACAAAACCATTCCCGAACTTATCCACCTCATCGACACAAAGAGCACCATCAAAATTATTAGACTTTGGTGTTGAATCATATGAAGGTGATACAGGCAAATCTGTGAAGTCTTAAACGGGGCTTTAGTCTTCTTTTTCTGCACGAAATTAGTTTGGTCACTTTTGTCCGTCTGTGAAAATTAAATAGTTGTGGGTCCACGTAACCCTCATTAGGTGGCGCCACATGTTTCCAGAACCTACAATTCTTTCTCACACGCGTCGAGGCAGTGGGACAGTCCGCCAACCAGATCCGCTGAGAACGGGGAGTGATTCAAACCGGTGATCCCACACATTCTGGTATTAAGATCCTTTCAAAACGTCTTGTTTTCCGACATATCTAAAGCTGGTTCACGGTGTTGTCATCTTTCTGGCGTTAACAGAGAAAATGAGAATAGCTCAGGGCGAAAAATTCAGGCCGATCGCATTTATTGGAGACTATGAGGTGTGTCAGGCCATGCTCGACCTCGCCTCAGATGTGAATATATTGCCAAACGCGATTTGGGAATGCATGGGTTGACCAGAATTGGTCTACTCACCGTAAAATTAAGTAACTTCAATATTAATCAATGGTAATAATTTATACATTAAAAGAATTATTAAAAAAAGGTGAAGTTTAATTATTTTATGTATTTTATTTATTTATTGGGATTAGGTAAGATAATTTTCAGTGAGATGAATTTGTTGTTTTTAAATTGTAGTTTTAAATATATAATAGATCTAGAGTTTTGTAAAATCTAGATTTGTAGTGTGTATTTTAATTGTTTTATATTTTGAATTTTTTCTTGTTAAAATATATATTTTTTAAGCAAGACTATATGCTTTCTTAAATGTATAAATTGATTTAGTATTTGAAAATTTCCAAGATATTTGAATTGTGTAGATTATAACATTTCCCATCACCAGATTCTTACCAATATTTCCAGCGAATTTACTAATTTCCCCACCGCTAAAAGCCCTTCTGTTGTAATTCCCCCCTTTAATGTGGAGCATTTGCGAGAAAGAAGGGCACATTTTGTCCAATTGCTTAACAGAGACCCATCTCTGGAAGACTTGTGAGACAAATCCAACAGTGGAAAACTTTGACAGATCCAACGGTCGAAAATGAAAAGGTAGACGATGGGTGGTTGCTTAACTCATTCAAAAGGTACACGGTCGGTGTAAAAAAATATCATCTGCTATTTCCGGCGGAAAATCGGATCGGCCTACCCCCTGATGTGCGCAATTTTGAATGATTGATTGGATTTTATTATATAAATAACTGAGAGAAATGAATAATAATAATTTGTATAATTTTGATTAAGGATTTATTTTATTTTGGGCAATTTATTGACTAGGTTTAGTTTGAATGATTGAATTATTATAATATTTATTATTTTGAACCAAAAACAATTCTTTCAATTTAACATTTCTATCGGCCTCTCTTTGCACCTTTTGGGGCAATTGCTAGTTTAATTCTGTAGAAGTGTTGTCGAATGTGTAACAACCAATTGCGAGGAAGTTGACATCACATGATGGGCAACTGAGTGAGTTTTAGCAGGAGATAGATTAGTTGGCTGCAGTTTGGAATGCGTATTAAATTTTTTTTTTAATTACATGGTGAATCCGTAACTGTCACTCCTAATTTATGGGAGATCCAGGATCAATCCTCGTAGTTGTCTTTATAACATCAAGAGTACATGTGCACCAAGAAGGAATTGGGGAATCTATTCCTTTAGCTACCACAACAGGTCATGTACTCAATGAGATTTAAACTGCAGTCTCTTAAGCTTCCCCCAAATAAACTTACCATTAAACCACACATCATTGTACTTGGAATGCATATTATTTACTCGATAATTTAATTTTTAGAATGCATACTATTTACTTGATAATTTAATTTTCCAAATGAAAAAATGTCTGGGAGGTCAATAAAGGTGAAGGGAACAAGGTAGTATGCAAAGAAGGGCATGACACATAGCACGCTTCATGGAAATAGGTAGAGATGCCTTAAACCTCAGGGCATCAAATTTTGCGATATGAACCTTCGCTCGCATCCAGAAAGACCATTCCCTAATATATAGTGTTTCCTTACCATGTATTGGTATTGATTTCTTAAGCCAAACAAATTTCATTATAAAAAAAAGTGATTCAAACACTTAACTCAGATTTTTTTTTTAATTATTGAAATCTCAATAAACAATATCTTTTATTATTTATTAATGAATATAGTTGAGAAACAATGTCCCAAATATATATTTTATTTATGTAATAAAATGATACCATGCTAATTTAATCAAAATCATTATTAATTATAATTTTCTCTTATTACATATAATTAAAATATTTCATTATAAATAAAAATAAAATAGAATATACTCTTAAACAGGGTAATAAAATAATTGTGACCCTGAATAAATAAATTATTAGTTATTAACTATTTTATTCTAATTCAATATTAATAATTCTTTATCACTTATCACATGCAATTAAATTAATTTGATCATAAGGGGAGGATAAAATGATGTAGGCTTAAAAAGAAATGGTAGTGAAACAATGGTGAAATTCTACAAGCCTGGTCACTCGACTTAATGATTAATTATATATATTTTAAAACTAATAATGAAACCCAAATTCTGCAAGCCTCGTCACTAGAATTAATTAATTATATTTTTAAAACTTTCATAAGTTATTCTTTAATTAATTGGCTTATTATTATATTATTCTATGCTTATGATCACGAAAATGGTTAAAAATTTAAAACGTATTTACCTGTATTTAAATTATATATACTTAACCAGTCTATGAAATATCATAATCTTTTAATTCACTGAAAATGTGTGATTTTTATTATCTGTTTACAAAGTCACATTAAAGGGTTTTGAAGATGAGAAATTTATCAAATTTATCTATGTTTAAATACCTTTTCTTTACAATATTGTATATAAAACGGTTAAAATTAAATAAATATGGTTAATATTTTGATTTGAATTAAAATTTCATAATCATATATATTATAGAGTTGGTTTTATACTTGTGAAATGAATTGAATACTAATATATAAATGAGATATATATTAATAATTAATTTCATTAATAGCTTTTTTGGAAAATCATAGCGCCCAAGCCTGGCTGGGCTCAACTAGCGCTTTGGAGGAAATATTTCAAAGGCGAGAGGACAAGATGTCTGGATGGGCCTCTTCCCCAAGGCACCTCTTCATTTACCAGACTCAGCTCCAAAGCTGCCCCTCTGATCCGCTCCAAGGCCTACTGGATCCCTGGAAATGGAAAAAAAACTAACACCTGGACAGATCGCATAATGGATCGTGATCCGATCGGTGATTGCCCCTCCATGAAGACGTTGCGTGATTGGCTAATAGACACAGGTAAACCACATTGTGGGATATCTCCAAGTGGGAAGGGACGCGTTGGGCTAGCTGGAACTTCTTTGATCCACCTTCGGAACTCCTTCAGTATGCCAACTGCCTCCGTGCTATGCTAATTGGAGCTGCCCCTTCGCACCTCCACAGAAAAGACAGGCGAGGTTGGGGTTCCTTAACTACAGGCTACACTGTTGCTCATGGCTATACGAACCTTGCCTCAATACCAAACATTCCAACTGATCCGGCCCCGTGGAAGACTGTTTGGGGCATCTATCACTGCCCAAGATAGACATGTTTAGTTGGCTTCTATGCCACAGAAAAATTCTCACCGACAAGAACCTGTAGAGGCGTGGTTTCTATGGCCCGTCTAGATGCTCTTTGTGCAGAGAGAAGGAGGAATGTGTCACGCATCTCGTATTAAAATACAAATTTGTAGTGCAGGTCTGGAGAGAACTAATGGATCATTGGAATCCAAACTTCGAACTGCCTGCCTCCATAACTGATCTTTTCACTAACTGGCAGAACAGATATCCAGGTCCCCCCCCAAAAAACAAAGTGATAAAGGTCACCTGGTCTTCTCTCCTCAAAATTTGTTGCTGGCAGGTCTAGCTAGAGCGGAACAGCAGAATCTTCAGAAACATCCAGCATAATGTCAAAATGGTAGTGGCTAAGATAAAGATACAGCTAAAAGAATGCCTGGAGGATCAAAAAGACGACTCGAATCTTAGTCAGCTCGACACTATTTGGGGACTTCCTTAAACCTGCAATTCCGTCAAGCCGACAGAAGCATTATCTCTCTTGAGGAATGGCAAATAAGGGGGATAAATAAGGAAGAATTTCAAGACTGGATCTCCAACCATAAGGTGCATTCTCTCTTCTTCGATGGGGCAACAAAAGGAAACCCTGGCAAGGTTGGGGTAGGAGGAACGGTTAATAACACTGAAGGCATACTGATCCACAACTTTACCTGGGGTCTGGGGTTCAACTCCAGCATTCAAGCGGAAGCATTGGCCCTCTACCAAGGTCTCAAGCTGCTCTTGAATCTGGAAATTAAGGAGGCAATCATACTTGGGGACTCCCAAGTGATCATAAAACTCATGGTGACCAATACTACCCCCCGGGACTTAAGATTAGCAAGGCTAATTCATAGACTTAGAAGCTTGGGGAAGTTGTTCCAAAACTTGAAATGTTTTCATGTATTGAGAGACAACAACAAAGAAGCAGATCGTGAAGCTAATAAAGTTGTACTTCTCTCTGCCAGGGCAATGATAAGGGATGGGGATGAAACATGGGATCCAATTCCATAATCATTTCAGCAGATATGTTTTATTGTCTGATTCTAAACCAATTTGTTTGCATATTCAAGCTTGGGCAAATCACAGAAATCAACTCCATTGTTGAACTCAAAAAGAGCTGGAAGCGGAATACAAACCCCTCAGTACTTCAGGAGGTCGATCCTATTTGGATCTGGACAACTCCCATTGTAATCAGAATTCTGGCATTTAGTCCAATCAACTAATACAATCCATAACCGTTCTTGTGAAGAAAAAAAAAATTAATTTCATCAATATTTATAATATTTTATTAAAAAAATATTAATTAATAATAAGAAAATAAATATATCTAATTAATTATTATTTAAATAATAATAATAATAATAATAGTGTAGAATACAATGTGAAAAGGTTTTTTGTTAATATGTTTTATGGTAAAAAATTCATTGGTTTGAAATTTTATGGGCAAAATTTTAGTCATGCGAAGGTTGGGTGTGATCCCCAAGTGATTTTGACAACTTAGATGCCCTTCAGTTGTGTTACTCAAGCCACAGGTGGTGTGGTGTGTCAGTCATCTCAAAACTTGCATTACTTAACAAAAAAAATAGATGTGTTGGTTTTCAAAAATTTAATTTAATTTTCAATAATTATTAGGTGGATGGTAGAGATTTGACTTCCATGAAATATTTTAGAATAGTCAATGGTATATGAATATGAAAATCAAATGCGCTCGATTACTATAATTTATAAGTTTTTGGCCCCTATCCCATGAAATATTTTTTTGTCAAATCTTCTTTTTTTGTTGTTTAAAATGAGTTTTTGACTACATATATGGATCGAAGACTTTTGTGATCAATAAATTAGAAAACAGTCTTTTGGATTAATCACATCGTAAGGATTGGTTCAACGTTTCGAACCAACTAATGTGGTTCATTCTCAAGACAAGGTCCTGAGGATGAACCACATTAGTTGGTTCGAAACTTTGACCCAATCCTTACGATGTTATTAGTTCGAAACATTGTTTTCTAAATACATATATGGAGTTAGCACCTTTAGAAATTCCTGGGTCACTTGGATTGTGGAGAGTTCAAAACCTTGATTCCAACAATCCATGTCACATTATGGAAAAAATCAACTAGAAAATATGCCCAAAAAGCTTCAAAACTTATAATAGATCGATGACTACCAAATTAAAGGTTGAGATTTATCTCCGAATTATTTATGTCTTTTTTTTTTTCTTTTTTAATTAAATAGGTTAATTAAAAAAATGTCATATGAATAAGTGTCATATAAAGTGAGTTATAGTTTTTTTGGCATGTGATAATGATAATCCAGGGTATGGGCCCATGACATTATAAAAATCCCCATGTTAAAATAAGAGTAAATGAGAGTAAATCTCCATAATTAAAATTCTTATTAATATATTATAGATCTAACTTATATAATAATAATAATATAATTAGCTTTTATGATTTTTTTAGCAATATAAATATTAATTTGATATTTATTATAATTAATAACAATCAACCTATATTAAACATTATTTATATAATTTATATAAGTTAATATATAATACTTATTACAAATATAAATTCGATTTTTTTTTTTTAAATACTTTAACCATACATACCACTTAATATTTTTTTTATAAGATACTTTAACCATACATACCACTTGATTTTTTTTTTATAAAATACTTTAACCATACCTAACATACCACTTGATGCATTGCTGTGAAACTTCATACAATACCATTCCAATGTTGCTAATGCGTTACTCGTGAAACTTAAAAAAAAAATGGTGCATTACCAATGAGAAACCACATTTTTTTTTAATGCACCAATAATATCAATATACAAAGTTGCATGATATTTATTCTTTTGACACAATTTATATCAAAAGAATGTAAATTTTAAAGTTGCATAGTATGTGTTTTTTTAACATAATTTAAGCAATGAACATTTTGATAGAAAGACATAAATGCTATGTTTACAATGCAAATACAAAAATGAAAAGTTATAAAGGGTGATGTAAACTACACAAATGTAATGTTACAAAAGGTATACCATGCATTTCCAAATGTGAGATAATTTAGATAAGGGTGATGCAAATTACAATGTAATAGGAATTATGGAAATGTGTTTGTGATGCAAAAAGAAACATAAAAATGAAAAGTTACAAGATATGGTTGGACTCACTCTTTTTTTTTTTCTTTTTTTTTCTTTTTTCTTTTTTTTGGGGTTGGTTCCTGGTGTATATCCTCTTTTTTCGATGTTTTTTGTTTATTTTCTTCTTTTTCTTCACAATCTATGTAAATTAATTTCTTCTCACAATACTTATGACTTTTAGTGTATTTTCTATCACAACTATAACAAAGCCCTTTTGCTATTTTTTCTTCCAATTGTTGTGGTGTCAACCTTGTAAGTTGTGGAAGGCTAGGAGCAACAACACTTCTATCTTTATAGTTATGAGTGGTAGGCTTCCTTGTTGCCATAATTCAATTTTTCTTGCCAACTTGAATGCCTTTTCGAATGAATCGAGCTCGCAAAGGCGAACCTCATGTTGGATGTTATCCATTAAAGTCCCTATGAAGACATCAATCCTATGCTCTTGTGGAATATCATTTACCCTTATATTCAATTTTTTGAAGTCCTTTTGCTTGAGATTTATCAATTGGCTAAAGAAGGTGTTGCTCTTTGTATCCCTGTAATGGGCTATCATTTCCTCTATAAAAAATGACCAAGTGATAAGTGGTTTATGAGAACAAAGCCATTGATACCATATGTTATCCATGATAACCTAGGAATAGTTTGTCAAGTTTATTGGTCAAGTTAATTAGCGTTTTCAAATTTTCTCAAAATAAAGTTCATGATCATAGGGTTTTTGGTCATCATGACATGGTGTGGGGACCATCTAAGGTCATATACGGTCAATCATAAAAGTTCAAAGTTCCAATTTTTCATATGTGTCGGATATATTTGTTCATAATTGAAATTTGTAAGTTTTACATAAATTTGTAGCAACTCCAGTTATGTATACTAGGTATTTTCTACGAAAGTTCCTGACACTTCCGTAGCAAATCTGTCTTTTTTAACACCTGTCTCACTACGAAATTGCGATAAACTACACAGTTGGCATTTAACAGTGAAGTAATGGTTCTTTAGGTTTAAAGGTTGTGATTGGTCAACCTTGTGATGGGTCATAATTACACTTTATCACTTTTTGTCCATTTTCCCTATATATTAACACCACATAGCTTCTTGTTGCTAACTCTCCCTTTCGTATTTTGCTTTGCAGCCATAAGCTTCACACTGTCAAATATTTGTCTTGATGTCTCTCACACCAGCCTAGCTTTCATACAAGTCTTGTTGTCTCTAGGTTAGGGTTCACTGTTGTCTAGTTGTCCCTAGTTTATTTTGCAGGTAACAAGGAGAAAGCTTACGTGTTGCAGCCATGGCACACAGGAAACAATATTAAGGAGGACCATTTGTACGTTGTGAGACCGTCGAAATGAAAATGCTGGAGGAAGACCCTACCTTTGTTCAAGTGTTTGCCAGCGTGGGATGCCTGCAGTTTTGTCCAAAGCTACACGGTTTCCATGTGCAAATTGCTAAATATTTTGTTGTGAATTTCACTCGAACGGGAACAAAAGTTGGTCTTTTAAACTTTGTAGTATCACCTGATACAATTGCCCGTGCTATAGAAATCCCTAGGTCAGGAAAATTATGGTTTAAAGTCTAGAAGATCAAGTTGCAAAATTGTAATGAATTTCTCAAAGAAGAACACAAAGGTATTGATATGATTGCAGGTATTCCTAGAACTTTCCTTAAAGAACATTTCTCCAAGCTCTTGGTGGTCATTCAAAAGTACTTCACATGTGAAGGCATATTCAACATGGTGTAACAGTATCATTTCAGGTTGTTACTTCATTTCACTAGTAAGCAGCCTCTATAGAAATTCCCACTGATCACCTGATAATGCAATATACTAAAGAAAAATACTTGATCTACTTCTACAAACAAACTTGCGGAAGCTTAATTGATTATGAGCAAGATCAAATAGAACACATATAACAGAGAATGAGAAATCATTCACACATGAACACAGAATAATACTCTAGGGAAAGCCTCAGCTAAAAACCCTGACCTCTGTATTATCATACAAGTGGAAATATGTTCATATTACATAAAGCCTTAGCTCACAAGCTATCCATCTCTCAGTACAATCCCTCAATATAGCTCACAGATTGAATAGACATAACATATGCCTTCCTTCAATCCTCCAAGCCTCCTATTTCCTTGCGCAGTTTCTCTTGGGGTCCAATGCTGCCTCCTATTTGAATTAGCCTCATCACACACTCATCAAACTTGGAAGTAACTACGCAATCTCCAAGGAATGAATTCCTTCTGCATGCAAGAGATATCCTCAATGGAATATTCCTGGAATTGATAGTACATTGTCCCATCATCTGATCTCAACTGGGTCTCTGACTGAACTGACATGCATGAGTTATTTATGAGAGAATATTCAGTTATCTGAAGTGCAACAGTTACATGCATGCATGCATTAACTAACTGAACTCACAATCAGTTCCACAAATTGTTGGAACTAATCTAACTGGATTTAACTCAGTTAACTGAGCTAACTAATTACAACACAAAGTATTACTCATCCTGATCTCTTTTAATCAAGGGATAACTTCCTCAATCAAAGGGGAAATTGTTGCATGTCTTCACATAGACTTCATGTTTTTTCTACAGCTAATTAAGATGAATTAATTAATTATTTTACAAATAGTTTCTAAGATAAAATTCGAATTTTAATTCTCAATTTTAGTTTAGGGACTAAGTAAAATTGGAATGTATCCCGAAATGATATTTATAGAAGTGTTATTTTTAGCACTTCTATTTTTAGCATTTCTTGTTGCTATTTTCAACACTCCCTCTCAACAATAAAGGGATTATCAGTCACCCCAATCATGTCTCTATGGAACTCGAACTTGCATTTTGACAATGCCTTAGTCAAAATATCTGCATCTTGTTCCTCGGTTGAAACATACAACAACAACAACATGATCCTCTTCACCACACAATCTCGAAGATGATGGTACCTGATAACAATATGCTTGGACCTATCATGAAATAATGGATTCTCAGAGAGTTTGATACAACTCTGATTATCGCAGTAGATCACAGTTGGATCCATCCTCTGATCAAACAATCCCACTATAATCTTCCGCATCCAACTGGCCTCGCATGCTGCCTGACTGACAGCCATGTATTCAGCCTCTGCTGAGCTAAGTGCAACTGACCTTTGTTTCCTGCTGTACCAGGAAACTCCATTTGAACCAAGGTTGAAGATTCCTCCATAAGTGCTCTTCCTGTCCGATGGACTCCCTGCCCAATCTGCATCTTTGAAGCCCTAAAGCTTCACTCCCTCTGTCTGTCTATACCACAATCCATACTGAGATGTGCCTCTAAGGTATCTCAGCACATGCTTTGTTTCCTTCCAAAATAGCTTGGTAGGCTGAACCATAGCTTGACTGAGCTGGTTCACTACAAAGCATAAGTCTAGTCGTGTGTTCACTAGATACATTAATGAACCCACCAGCTGCCAATAAACAGTAGCAACTACTACCTCACCTGAAGTAGCATCCTCCTTCCTCTAGTTACCAGCCAAAGGAGTTTTCATGGGCTTGCACTTCTCCATGTGGAGTTGCCTGAGTATCTCATTGGCATACTTGCCTTGAGACACAAATACTTCCCCATCTTTTTGCCACACTTCCATGCCTAGAAAGTAGTGCATAAGACCCATGTCTTTCATCTCGAACTCTCTTGCAAGGTCCTCCTTGCAAGACTTAATCAACTGATCATCACCTATCAAAATAAGATCATCGACATAAAGAACAATGATCAATGGCTTACCTTCTACCATGATGTGTAAAGGTTCACATCTGCTTCACTCTTGGTGAAGCCCAACCCAGTAAAATAGTTGTCGATCCTGGTGTACCAAGCATGAGGTGTTTTCTTCAACCCTTACAAAGCCCTCTTAAGTAGGCACACATGCAACTCACAATTGAAGGTCTCAAAACCTTATGGCTGCTCAATGTACACCTCTTCCTCAATCTCCCCATTGAGGAACGCAGTCTTCACATCCATCTAATGGATCTTCCAACCCATCTAAGTTGATAGTGCCAACATCGATCCGATAAATGAGTACCTTGCTACAGGAGCAAAAGTCTCATCATAGTCGATCCCCTCGATTTGTGAGAAACCAATAGCAAGAAACCTTGCCTTATGTTTCTCAACACTGCCATCAGTTGCCTACTTTACCTTGTAAAACCATTGGGAACTCACCACTAACTTGTCCTAAGGTCTTGGGACAACATCCCACACACTGTTTCGAATGATAAAGTCGTACTCCTCTACCATAGCATCAACCCAGACTAGTTGTTTCACTGCTTCCTTAAAAGAAGAAGGTTCAGTCTCTACACACTCCCCAACCAGGGCCATGTAACCAGTGTACCGCTCAAGTGACCTCCTCTGTCTGTGCTGAGAAGATGGTTGTCCCACATTCTCTCACACATCCATCATCAGCCTATCAGCTTCCCTTGAGCATTTCTGCCCATCTCTGGAAGACTCAGCATGAGTGTATGTCTCCACTCCCAGATCCTCTACATGTGGCTACTCTGCATCAGTCTGAGGCTCCTCCTCCTTAGGAACTAAAAGTTCCTCCTCTGCATGGAACTTGAGCTCCCTCTCAAGAGATACTCGCATGGCTTTATGCTTGTCCAACTTCAGATCTCTGCATACCACTGTCCTATGATTGGTAGGCAAGAACACCCAATAGTTGTGGGGTTTATCAGTGTACCCCACAAGTATCCCCAACTCAGTTGTTGGATCTAGCTTTTTCAAGTCATCTTTAGTCACATGGCAATAAACCAATGATCCAAAGATCCTGAAGTGACTCACATCTGGTCGCTTCTTAGAAAAGGCCTCCATAGGTGTCTTCATCCCCAGTATACAGTGCAGGCTTCTGTTCTATGAGTATATTGTTGTATTGCATGCCTCAACCCACAAATGAAGTGGTAGGCTTTGGTCATGCAACATCGCTCGAGCTGCTCCCACAATCGATTTCTTCTTCCTTTCGGCCACCCCATTCTGTTGTGGGTTATGGGGTGCCGTCAACTCCCGTTAATTCCTTCTGCAACATAGAAGTCCTCAAATTGTTGGGAGACATACTCTCCACCATTGTCGCTATGCAAGGCCCTTATTTTCTTTCCAGATTCTTTCTCTGCCAAGGCTTTAAACTCACAAAACCTTAAGAAGGTCTGATCCTTCTTTTGTATAAATTAGATCCATTATCTACGAGAAAAATCATCAATGAAAATAACATAGTACCTTTGTTTAGCGGTGGAGGCTATAGAGAATGATCCACACACATCTGTGTGAACTCGCTCCAGGATTGCTCCAGCTGTATTGTCTCGACCCTGAAAGGAAGATTTCACATACTTACCCAAGGTACAACCTTTACATGTATCCCTCTACTCTAGTTTTCCCTTGGGAAGTCTAGTACAAATCTGTTGCATGATCTTCAAGGCTCCATGGTGCAAGTGGCCCAATCATCTATGCCATAGCTCACCAACATCTTGGCTCTGCACCATCTCTGCTTTGGAACTCAATGCAGCACAGTCGTCTACCTCCAGCTTGTAGAGATTCTTAACTCGAATCCCAATTCTCTTGGTCTGTCTAGTGCCGATATACCTCAGGAATAGCTTTCCTTTACTAAAGACTACATCATAGCCTTTGTCTTCCAGCATAGCGACGGACACAAGATTCTTCTTCAGACCCGGTACATACTTTACATCAGTCAGGGTGAGAGGAGCTCCATGCTCCCTCTGAAACACAATCGTACCTTCACCTGAAACACGGTACTTTCCATCATCACCCATCTCGATCCGCATTTGGAGATCCTTCTCCTCCAAGGTACTAAAAAGATTCGTGTCACTGAACATGTGGAAAGAGGCTCCACTCTCCAGGTTCCAAACACATCCCACCATGGATGAAACCATGCATACGATGAGAGAGAAATCCAATTCGAACTATGAGGCTAGTGCCTCACCATCTGATCCCTTCGAGGATCCCTTCTTGGATTTCTTCTGTGGATAATTCATAGCATAATGACCCACCTCATGACAATGAAAACATCTTACTTTCAATTTGTCAAACTTCTTTCCACCATGAGAAGAACTAGATTTGGTATGGGACGCCTTGCCTTTCCCTTTCCTTGCCTTACTCGCTAAGGCTAGATTTTCTTCATCATCTTGCTTTGATGAAGTTCCATCTCTGGTGCTTCTTCTTATCTTCTCTTGCATCAGAACCAACCAAAGTCGTTCCCAATCTGGCAGTTTCTCTCTTTCATTTATCAAGTCTTAGTAGCTATGTCAACTCTTAGTAAGACCGAGGAGAGCAAGACTCACCATGTCATCATCGGTTATCATGATCTGTACACTTCCAAGCTCATCCCTACAGGTGGTGAGCTTGTTCAGATATGTAGAGATCATCTCACCCTTTTCACACTTGATTTTCTGAAGCTTGTCTTTCAGCGCCAGCTGCCTCTGATCGTTATTGTTCTGATATAGATCTTTCAATGTTTTCCACATTGAAAAGGGTGTCTTCTTCCCATGGAGGCTCGAGACAATGTGGTCTCAAACTCCCTCCAGGAGGATTCACCTCGCTCTAGCCACATATTTCTTCCATTCCGCCAAATTTGTAGCATTAGTTGCTGCTGGCTTGGGGACTTCTTGATCAATGAAGTCCTTTAGACCATTGTCCTCTAATATTTCTTCCATGTGATCCTTCCAGGCTATATAATTTGAGCTTCCATCAAGGGCATACTCGAGTCTTAAATCATTGAACGTCATTGGTGAAATTTGAGATGTGATAAGAATTCGAATTCTATAATTAGGAACTTCAAACTTCGAACTTCTTTGTATATTGTTCTTCGCTTTGATCATCTTTGCTCTGATACCATGTAGAAATTCCCACTATAGATCACCTGATAATGCAATATACTAAAGCAAAATACTTGATCTACTTCTACAAACAAACTTGCGGAAGCTTAATCGATTATGAGCAAGATCAAATAGAACACATATAACAGAGAATGAGAAATCAATCACACATGAACATTGAAGAATACTCAGGGGAAAGCCTCAGCTAAAAACCCCGATCTTTGTATTATCATACAAGTGGAAATATGTCCAGATTACACAAAGATTTAGCTCACAGGCTATCCAGCTATCAGTACAATCCCTCAATATAGCTCACAAACTGAATAGACAAAACATATTCCTTCCTCCAATCCTCCAAGCCTCCTATTTCCTTGTGCAGTTTCTCCTCGGGTCCAATGCTGCCACCTGTGTGAATTGGCCTCATCACACACTCATCAAACTCAGAAGTAACTATGCAATCTCCAAGGAATGAATTCCTTTTGCATGCAAGAGATAGACTCAATGGAATATTCCTGCAACTGATAATACATTGTCCCATTATTTGATCTCAATTGGGTCTCTGACTGAACTAACATGCATGAGTTATTTATGAGAGAATATTCAATTTTCTGAAGTGCAACAGTTACATGCATGCATGCATTAACTAACTGAACTCACAATCAGTTCCACAAACTATTGGAACTAATCTAACTGGACTTAACTCAGTTAACTGAGCTAACTAATTACAACTAAAAGTATAACTCATCTTGATCTCCTTTAATCAAGGGATAACTTCCTTAATCAAAGGGGAAACGGTTGCATGTCTTCACATAGACTTCATGTTTGATTTTCTACAACTAATTAATTCAAGATGAATTAATTAATTATTTTACAAACAACTGCTAAGATCAAAGTCAAATTTTGATTCTCAATTTTAGTTTAGGGGCTAACTAAAATTGGAATGTATCTCGAAATGTTATTTATAGCAGTGCTAGTTTTAGAACTTCTATTTTTAGAATTTCTTGTTGCTATTTTCAACAGCCTCTAGACATTCCATTTTATTTGTTTAGGATTTTGGGAAAAATGGCAGACAAGGTTCAAGCCAAACCTGATGCAAGTAACACCTCTGTTTTTCATCAGAACCTTATTAAATTGTTGGTTGTAGAAGAGATAAATAGGTTAAATAGAGATTGGCTTACCTTCCTATTCTTAAGTGGATATGAATTAGATGTTGCCACCCCCTCTAGGAGAAATCCAAAATCTAAATCTACAACCCCTAGAAAAGAGCAACAACCAGTGGCTAAGTAACCTGTAGTAGAGGTTTCCACAAGCGCAAAAAAGATGATGACCAGAAGACAAAGTAGAGAACAGAGTAGAGAACGGAGTACAAAGAAGGGCAAGTTAACAGATATCCTAGAGACTATTGAGATTGAAGAAAGCCCAATTTAGTAGCCTAAAGAAGTGACTAAAACTGAAACCAAGACGAAAAGCAAAAGGGCTAAGAAGTTGGATTTTACACAAGAAGAACATGGTTTCATTTTAGGCCAAGGAAATATGTCACAAGGTCAATGCAACAAGCTGAAAAGATCCCAAAAGAACCTTTGGATAAAACAGAGCCATTAAAGGAACCATCAAAGAAAAAGAGAGGCAAGGAGGTTGTACAAGGAAAAAGTGAAATAGGGGTTCTACAGGAACAATTAAGAGAAGCTAGATAGTAAGTTATCAAATCCAAACTTGAGTTTGAGGACTAGAAAAAAGAAGTGTCAAAGCAAATAGATTTTTATGATGAAACTGTAGATAAATCCAAAAGGATGATAAAGAGAACTTTTCCTTTGTACAGAATGTTGAAGCACATGTATAGAAGGAATGGTTGGCTACAAGAAGACAAGAAGAGCCTATAGGGACAAGTCATAGCACTAGAAACACAAATGAAATGATCAAGGTTGAACTCAAAAAGAGAAATCTCAAGATTATTGCTGAAGTAGATGCTACTCCTTGAAAATGGTAAAATTTTTAATTTTGTCTTCACTATACTTAAACCAGTAAACTCAGATTTATATATATTGAACATAGTATTAGGAGTAATAAGGAGGCATTAGGAACCATGAAAATTCAAAAAACTCAAGATTTTGAAATTTCGTAGCAACTCCCCATAATGAAGCCGAAAATTGCTACGACATTGTTGTAGTTTTTCATGGAGGAGAAGGAAAGCTGAAAATACAGCAAAGGAAGTTCTTAAGGTATGTATTTAGCTTAAAAACATCAAGGAAAACCTCAGAACTTGCAAAAAGAGCAAAGGGGTAGAAAAAGGGTGTTTTTTGAAGTTGCTACTAAAGTTTGCTACGAAATTGCTGAAGACTCTACTTTTTGCTACGAAACTGTCAAAAACTCTGTTTTCCTACCTTTTTTGAAGTTTTTGAACATCAAGCATCCAAGATCCATATGGATTACAAGTCATGAAGGGTGTCCACATCAACTCCTATTTTTCAGGAAAATAGGTCAACAAGCCAACTAGGTCATTTTCCACGCAGCAATGAGACACATCATCAACTCCAACATATTTAGAAAATCAGTTTGGTTCAATAAGCTTCATCAAACATAATTTGGTTAAGTTCATTTATGTTGGAAGAGTCCTACTTGTATTCAAATTATGTAAAATAGAAATTCCTAAGATTTCTCAATATGTGTCAAGTAGGATAAAGTTTCAAGGATAAGGTTTCAAAATTGTTTGACCGAATCTAGCCCAAGTGGCAATTTTTTGTAATTAATGATATGATGGTGGTATTGCTCTATATATTTGTAGATCCTTGACTCTAAAAGGGTTGATCGATAATGTAAATAATTGGCCTTATGTAAGCTTTTGATCCTGTTAATATAAAATTTGCAGCAAATCTATTTTTGTACTTGAGATTCATGTCATGGCTTTCATATATTTCTTACCATGTTGTTTATGTTTTACATAGTATTTTGATTACTTGGGAATCTTGTCAAATTGCTCCAATTTCCTTCACTTACAATGTATGACTGTGAATGTTCATTTGATAATAGTTTTAAAGCCAGAGATGCCTCAACTTCCATTAAACATTGTTGTTAGCCTTAATTTTCTTTAATTTGACTCCATGCCCAATGGTAGCAGTCATCACATTTTCCTAGACCTATAAAACCACATAAAAAAAAAAAATCAGAGTTAGTCATATGTAGTTTGAGTTGTTTTCTAGTGAAATTGATAAGTATTTGAGAGAGCCCTCTAAGGTTGGAAGGGCTAACTTCCAATCCAAGTGATCTGAGATAGTTATGTTGGGTTGACGATTGACACAACCTAGCTCTATTAGCTCAGTGATAACACCATACAAATTGATTAGGTTCTAAATATAAAGTTGCAATGCATACCTTTTGTGTGTGTTGCACATTATGAAGATCAAAATATTGCTCCATTTGTAGTATCCATGTTACCAGATCCTTGGCATCAAACTTCCTTATATCAATATTTGGAATATGGTGGGTCTTCAATCCAACGTTAAAGTCTATGAAATCATGATTAAAATTTCTTTTTTTCTCATCATGAGTTTCATCTAATACCTTTTCACCATTAGGAAGCATTTCTTGTAGCAACTTTGTCAAACCTTCCTTCAGACCTTCCATGTCTGCTTTTAAACCATTCTTCAAATCTTCCATGTTTCCTTTGATGCCATCCCTCAAACCTTCCATGTCTGATTTTAAACTATTCTTCAAACCATCCATCTTAGCTTCCATTTCGTTTTTGGTTACTCTTTGCAAGAGCAAAATTTGTTTCACTTGGTCTCGTAATTTTGATATATCATGTTGCATTTCTTCATTTTCTTCATGCGCCATAGTAGAGCTTTCTAGTTGATTACTAGATCTTTCCATTTTCTTACTTCGAGGCATTTTGAAATTAAACAATTATATCTATGCTTCATTATGCCCTTTGAATCACTTCAAACTAATTTTTCAAACAAAAGTTATGTGATTTATAAAAAAAATACACTACTTTTTCTTACTTTTAGGAGCTCGATCTTGAAACGATTGTAACTTTGTAATTTCGGATCTCCAAGGTCTAGAATTTCTTCTTATAATATCTCTCTGAGTCCTCTTTCCAACCCCACAGATCTGATTGAGATTGGATTCTTCAAGGAATAGTTATGTCAAATCTCTCACGATAACGAGATTATGGACTAGTTCAGTAGATCACAGTTGTATCGGATTTCACGTGTCATTGTTTCAACCTTCAGCCTTGAAATTGTTACACGAAAAACTACAGTCTGTTCACTTTCAGCGACTTTTTACAGAATTCATTTCTGATAAGGAAATTGGGACAGAGACACATTTTATAAAAAATCTTTAGTGTAGATCGGAGAAAGTATCATGGCCTAATCAGTAGTTCAAGTCACAACACACTCCCATAATCCATCTTCTCCATCTGAGAATCTACTCCAATTATTTGTTTGTATTGGGTGAATAATACTCCAAAATTGAAATGAGAAATCTGAGGACCATATTTTCTATTTTCTATGGATTTTCCATTTTTGAACAAGAAATATTCTTGGAAATGATATATCACTGTCGGTACTCAGAACAATAAGTTATGAATAGTTATTTTCAATATATATTTCTTCTTTATAAAGGATCTGGAATATCCTGCTTACGGATCATGACAAAGTGCATTGGCATAAATACAATAATAAGAAGAGGTAATATGAAAGTGTGTAAACTATAAAAACGAGGTCAAGGTAGATTACCCACACTAACACCTTCCTATGACGATTTTCCCTAGGTCACATGTTTGAGATAGAATTTTGGATCTCGCAAAAGCCCTAACTTCCTTAGAGTATATCTCTACAAATATATCGAACCAAGATCTAAAATTTTTACACGAAGTTCTCTACAATTTCAGTTCCACATGATAAAAGTTTCAGCTTCTGAATCCACGTAGAAAAACTCTAAGACGATTTTTCCTACGTCGTTTGTTTGAGAGAGAATTTTGGAGCCTGAAAAAACCCTAAATTCCTCAAAGCATATCTCTGAAACTATAGTGAACCAAGATCTGAAATTTTTACACGGCGTTCTCTGAGATTTTGACTCCACGTGGTTAACATTTCAGCTTTTGAAACCTCGTAGAAAAAAGTTAAAGCAAAAATTCCAAGATGACCTGTTTGAAGAAGTGAAACCTTATAATCCAAAGCTCTTATACCAAATGTTATGCAACTAGCTCACAAATAAATAGATCAACGACTTAAAAACTATCCTCTTTGAGAGGGGAACCTCCTTTATATTACATAAATGAACAATTCTTGGATGATTCAAATGACAAAACCTCATTTCTATATATATGAGTCTAAGGGGTCACAATATAATCAAAGCCAACATAAGAAAAATAATGTAAAGGCACAACAATAACAATAAGGGGGCTACAGTGACAATAACAATGAAGAAATACACTAGTATTATAGGGACCCAACACTCAGCTTGTGAAATCATTCCTTAATCATATTAAAAAACCAGAGGCCATACAGCTGGGTAGAAATTTACACTACATTTAACAAAATCATATTAAAAAGATGGAGGCCATACATGCTAGTAGAAGAAATTTTATGGAGGGCTTCAAAAATTAACACCAATACATGGGTAAGGCAACACTACATATCAATGAATGGTCTTTTTGGATGCGAGCGAAGGTTTCATATCGCAAAATATGATGCCTCGTGGTTTAGGTGTCTCTACCTACTTCCACTAAGCATGATACGTGTCATACACTTCTTTGCATACTAACCTAATTGCTTCACCTTCATTGACCTCCCAAACATTCCCTCGTCAAGAAAATTAAATTATTGAGCAAATTATATGCATTCCAAACTGCAGCCAACTGAAATATCTCTTGTTGAAACTCACTCAGTTCCCCATCACCTGATGTCAACTTTCTCAGGGTTTCCTGCTACACATCGAGCAACACTTCTGTAGAATTGAATTATGCAATCAACCCATGTTCAAATCAATCCATCAATGGTGGAAGTTATATCGATCGATTCAATTTCAAATTTCAAATTTATGCCTCCTTCGAGGTTTGTGCCTTCTACTAGTTGACCGACGTCCTCATGGTGTTGCCACCATGCAGGTTATAGGTACCATCGGGCCCCTGTACTCACATCAACTCTACTAATTGCTCAAACAGAGGAAACTGATACCATTTGGAGTCCCTTAAAATTATCATCATTCTCAGTCGTCGATTTCCAAACTATTTTCCAACCAGCGACAATTTCCGGGCGAATTTACCGCCAGGCTAGACTACTCTTAAAAAAATATACAATATTTTTTATCGATTTAAAAATAAAATAAAAATTAATATACTCTTTATTTAATATTTATAATATAATATTTGATTATTATTTATAGAACATTCACCTAAACTACAAGGAGTCTTCGTATTACACATGTTGTGGACTTTATTGAAAGCTTGTAGTGTAATAAATTGCAATATTTTGTTAAAGTGCAATAAAAGTTAAATAGGAACATAAGCTTAAGAGGTTACTCTAATAAAGAGACGTCAACTATAGAGTCTTAGTACCATAGTGACCACAATTTTATGTAATATATATCATATTCAACAACGACGTGGTAGAACTTGATGATATGTCAAAACAGCACGCCAAGGCTTTACGTCCATTGGCATATTAATATGTTCACCACCACACGTTATTCGACGTGGACCAATCACCGAGGAAAATTTTGGAACCTTCTAACTCCAATCCTTTTTGCCAAATCCATTCCGTTTGAAATATAATGTCGTCAACATATTTAAAAGTGAAATATTCGGATGATCATATACTGCCAACTCACATAATTACATAAGAAGACAATGGTTGACATCAAAGGGTTCACGTTTTCCACAAGTTATTTATAAGTTTTTATATAAAAATATTTGATAAATTATTTATTGTTATTGATGATCTCAATTTCTGAAAATATATTGCGTGTATGTTCACTCATCGCCAAGACTCAAATAGTATAGTTTTTTTTATAGGTGAGGTGAGGTGAGGTTAATGACATTTACGTTTTGAAGTCAGAGGGATTTCTCATTGTGAATTTAAACCATATTTACATTATTTTTTATGTTGATTCTATTGTTATAGATGTGGAGTAAGAAATTTGTTATTTGCTTTGTCTCATCAAAGGTGTTCTTATGATGGGACTTCACCAAAGGTGTTTTTATGATGGATTTGGGTAGGTAAATCTAGCCAATCAAAAAGGCTAGTTTTCGTCTTTTTTTGTCTAATAATTTTTGAATATGTGGCAAAGGATGGCAAGATTTTGATCAATGATGTCATGCATTGTCCAATGACATTTTTCCGCCTGCCAAATTCACATGATTGATGGTAGTTGCTTTGAGGCAACTTTATGCTAGTGCAATCAAGATTTAGGTATCATTCGGTCCTAATATTGCTTTGTATATTTTTTTTTTCTCCAAACAACACTCTCACAACTCAATCCCAGTTTTCTCCAATGCTTGAAAAACAATCACCAATAACTCATGCAGTCTCTCGGGCCATTTCAAATCTTAATCTCATAGGAGGAGCTCTTCTGTTGGATTTCTTCAGGCCAACTACATTAGGCATATCGACAAGATTTGAACTCTGGCTCATTCACATATGAGATGTGGGTAAGATAAGCATATCTGGCGAAAGTTCAGGCAAAAAAAATACGAGTGCAAATGCCAATATGAGGATTGATCTCCAAATCTTTGGTTGCCACTCCATCCACAAATGCCTAAGGTGTCCCATTCATTTTTCTTAATTTATTCGGTGTTTCGATGAGGATTCTACTTTGCTCTGATCTCGGTGTCCTATATCACAATTTGTAGGATTCGAACTTTGGGTTGTTCACATATGAGATGTCGGTAAGGTAAGTATATTTGGAGAAAGTTCAAGCAAATAAATACGAGCCCAAATGCCCATATGAGGATTGATCTCCAAATATTTGGTTGCCACTCCATCAACAAATCCCTGATGTGTCTCGTTCATTTTTCTTAATTTCTTCAATGTTTTGATGAGGAATCTACTATGCTATGATCTAGGCATCCTATATCACAATAGTAATGACGGGAAAAGCAAATTATGAGCCGTTGTTGCTCAAACTCAAATTGGACCTTCAAAAAATCTTGGGATGGGAACCGCCATTTCAAAACACTAGAATAAGCGATTTTGATAGATTTTCAAATTGTTGCTACTCCCATTCCTTCAACAAATATGACTCCACTCCATTCCACACAAAGTCAAAGTTATTCAAACTCCTCAACCACTTTGTAATCCTATATATGTAGGTGTTTTTTGGCTCAATGAATGCAAGTGTGAGTGTAGCTAGCCTCCAAGTTGAGCCTTGCCTCACCTAAGAGTTGCATCTCTCATCATCCTATCACTTTGTCTTTCATTCTTGTTATTTAATCTACCTCCACACCTTTCATGGCTTTGGTGAGAATTTATATTAATGAAAACAACTTTATGCAAATACACTTTTATAGTACTCTGTCTCCACAGTTTTGTTGAGACTCTCCACACAACAACACAAACTTTGTAAGTCTTTGGTCAACGCAATACAATTTTATAAACATTTCTTCAATACATATACACTTCCACTTTGTCTCTCATTTGTCTCCACACATCCAGTGAAACTACAACACAGTTTTAAGCCTTCTTCAACGCGCTTCTTGCCCATAATTGTAAATGCAATCCACAACTAGTCCACCCAAGTTTGTGCTTCAAATGTTCTTTAATAATAAAATCCAAACACAAGAATATTACACTTATCCACAACCAAAGTCACACATATATCTCAGTTCTATAATCCATCACTCACAATAATCACATCACAACTTGGCTCCAATAAAAATTTATTCATTATATATAATTACCGACTAATTTGTTATACATAATTACCAACTTAATGAAAAAATATTATACCAACATTAATAGAACAATACACAAAATTAAAAATAATAAAACAAGCTTAAACCTTTTCATTAAAAAAAACAAATATTTATACATGTAGATAAGTAAATGCTCAATTTAATTTTTTTCAGGGGAGGGCGAACCCCCTTGAAGAAGCTGTATATGTCCAAATTTAGACCTATACATAGTACATCATATGCTGCAGAGCAGCCACTGCAGGATTCGATACCGGTCGGGGGGCGTGAAAACCGACCGCCCCGACTGTCCCAACATACACTCATGTGTAAATGCTCAATTTAATTATTCTTTACAATATTTCAACAAATATTCATTTGGTTCTCTTACTGCGTAATACATATTTCATGATAATCTATATATTTTAGGATAATTAAATATTATTATAAAATTTTATTTAAAATAATTAAATATAATTTGATTTTGGGTAGAAAAATTATTATTATATTTTTTATCTATCTTAAACTAGCTTCAAACACTAATATAATATTCTTCATATAAAAAAATTGACTTTGAAGATCTTAGTATCATACAACTATAATGACCACAATGTTATATAATTTGTATCACATTCAACCATAATGATCATAGTGACATTAGTATGAGATTTATTTTAGATTAGTTAAACATAATTTGACTTTGAATAAAGAAATTATCATACTAACTTCAAACACTAACATAATTGGAATTAAGAGAAGTTTGGGAATTGGATAACCTGAAGCGCACTGTGCTTCGGCAAATGAGAGTTTCCGGTGGAACCGGTGAATCCACGCATCCTGAGTTATATGCGTGGGACAGAGGGCCCGTAGTACCTGCTGCCGCTCAGGACCTCGAGGAAAGGCTATGCAGTGGAAGGGAAGGAGCCTAGGGCTCCGCTCCTGTATACTTTCACTTTGAATATAGCTATTTTATACGTTATATCTTGCATCAACGTGATATCGATTAATGGATTGGGATCTTGCTACGCTCCTTCTTTTTGAACTTCTTTAGGTGCCGTAAGGCCGCTCGACCAAGGGGAAAGGAAGAAAACCCCACCGTGGTATGCGCCAATAAGACCACCCCAACCATAGTGGGCCACACTGGTGGAACATATATAGATAGGGTGATCATTGGTCTGATGCTTCAGGCGAAATCAACTCCCAGAGTGTACCCGGGCCCTAAAAAGATAGACATGAACTATAAAGGTCTTAGTACCATAGTGACAATGGTGATATGCAATATGTATCATATTAAACCATAGTGATTACAATGTTATGTAATTTGTATCACATTCAATCATAATGACCACAGTGCTATGCAATCTATATATATTTTAAGATAATTAAACATTATTATGAAATTTTATTTTAGAATAATTAAATATAATATGAGTTTGAATAGATAAATTATCATTAAACTCTCTTAATCATTTTAAATTAGATATAAGTTTTTCGAATTAATCACATAATCAAAAAATTTAATCTTCAAACTAATTCATATAATTTATTCTCAAAACCAGCTAACTTTAATTCATATAATTTATTCTCAAAACCAACTAACTTTAAACGCTAATGTAATATTTCTATAAAATCTTGAATAACATAGTATTATGCAATCCGTATCACATTCAACCATAGTGAACACGCAATCTATATCTATATCACATTCAACAACGACGTGGTAGAGGTTGATGGTGTCCAAACAATAGGCCAAGGCTTTACATCCGCAGGTATGGGCAAATCCTATTTCCAACTCCACTGCATTATAAATGCAGTCTGACATGCAAGGGGAATAGGGGTTACCTTGCATTTATATTTCTTTCAAAGTTGACTTTAGCATGTTAGCAGCGAGGCAACCCCTATTCCCCTTGCATGTCAGACTGCATTTATAATGCAGTGGAGTTGGAAATAGGATTTGCCCGCAGGTATTACCTTCCTCATTGGAATAGTAATACGTTCACTTGTACACGCTATCCAACGTGGCCCAATCATGTTTAAGTGTTCAATGCTACGGCCATGACGAAATTTTTGGAACCTTCTAAAGCCTTTTTCACCACTCTATTCCGTTTTAAATAGTATGTCGTCGACAAATTTAGAAATGAAATATTCGCACGAGCATATATTGCCTAACTCTAATGAATACATAAGACAACGGTTGACATCAATGGGTTGACATTTTTATATAAAAATATTAATTATAGGTTATTTATTATTTATATATATATATATATATAATTTTGTTATTTATTGATTATTTTTAAAGAATTGTTTATACAGTATAGAGGAGATGGTGACAAGGTGATTTATTTGTTAGGAAATCTAAAGCAATGTAAATGATCACTGATTTTTTTATTGGTAATTATTTGTAAGAGCTAATATTTTATACTTTGTTATTTAATATTCTTTTTTCATCAAGTAATTACACAATACTAGTCTTTCAATATCACAAAGAAGCGAGAGACGTAAAAAAAATAGGCTTTTAAGCTAGGGCAAAACCTCGCAAGGGGGAAAACCCAACAATCCTCTTCTTATTGAATCAAGTCAAAATGAGGTATCCAACCCAAGACCATAGGCTCCCTCAAAGGTTCCAAGTCAACCCTTCTCCCAAGTCAAATTCAAATGTAGTCAACCTCCTTCTTTTTGCTCAAGATATAATCAACCCTTCTCAAAATTCAGTCTAGTTGTAAAGATCTTGGCCCTATTACTAACATCAGGAAATACTTAGATTCTCAACCCTGTTATAGACTGTGGGATGCTTCTGATTTTTCAACCTTGTCACAAACTATAGGGTACTTCAAAATTTTCAGCCCTATCACAGAATTTCAGACAACTCGCACATGTGAAAGGTATGGAATAGAATTCGGGTTCTTGACTTCTTCTTGCACTTGAAATCTCGTCCTATATGTCTTTTGATTATTGCAAAGATCAAACTTCTTCTTGCTCACTTGTTTTCCTTCCAAAAGAGCTTGACTAGGTGTCTTTAAATAGTTGTCCAAGAGGTGTCCAATAGTCATACACGTCGACTTGACTAAGAGAGGGTCGACCTGAACCTTTTGATTGATTTTAATTGACCAAAACAAAAATCTTATCTTTTCAAATGTCAAATGACATGACTCAAATACATATTATTTTGACTCTTAAGGCATGAAAAACATGCTTGATCAAGAATAGAATAAAAAATAAATATAATATTAATTTTTCTCTCATTATGAAGACTGACACTAGTTATGTTTTCCAACATTCCCTCTTAACTAGGGAGGTATTCATACTTGTAGTGTCCATATTTATGACAACCAATGTTAGGGTCCAACCCTAACCCCCTTATTTATGTAATAAGGTCGATTCATAGTTATAGTTAGTTAAAGAGTCAATAAAGCCCACATTAATAATTGTAAGTGGTTGACCCGCATTTAAAGAAGGGACCACAGTTAGTTGCAAATGGGCCATGGTATTAGATAGATGGTATTAATAAGAACCATGGTACTGACCCATGGTATTGCCTGTATGAATCATATATAAAGGATAGAGACTCCCCTTGAGGAGTGTCGTGTCTTATTTTGTAATTGATCCCAGCTCTGTTGGAGGTTGCCCCCTCGAAGAGGCGAGTGAACATTGCTTTCCTTTCTGAATAATAAAATACATGTTGTTATTTCTTATTGTTCTGTGTTCTAGGTATATTTCTTCGCATATTTGGTATTCTGGTATCTTCTCGCAGGTCAAGAGCATAACAAGTGGTATACAGTACTTTCCAGGGCCGGTGGGATCTCCATTTTTAGCAGAATTGTTTTTTGGCTAGAGACGTGTTCCGACGTCTTTAAACCATGGGATCTGTTGTTGAGCACATAAACCTGCAGATTTAGGGAGGCATGCACGCATGAAATACAAGAGGTGGTCACGCTTATTGGACTCCCTTGTAACCCCTGTGGGTACCCCTTTGAGTAGTAGCGCATTAGACAGAACCGAGCATGGACTATCTTCCAAGTACCCTCTGGGTATATTGAAAGCCCCCTAGACTCTCTTGAAATCTCACCATAGATAAACCGTCGATCATCTTGTTGCTACAGTACACTGAGAACAGCACTCAGGGAGATTACTCGCGCGTACGATAGGGTATTCGGGTTGTAGTGCTAAGGGTACGGTTGATCCTCCTTGGTTAGTGCCCTGAAAGATTGGGCCAAGTACTACTGTCGGACCCTTATGTATATTGCGATCTGTAGCACCTGACTCTCCTTGAGACCATAATTCCCTTGTCTCTCTCTAGATCACGCATCATCTTGGCTAGATCAAAAATCTAGCAGATTGGGTTCTATCACAGCTGCAACAATCAGTTCCGCCATTCAAATCTATCTGATCCGCCATTCAGATCTATCAGATCCGCCAATTAGATCTATCAAATCCGCCATTCAAATCCAATAGTTTGGGTTCGATAGCAGTCGCAACAATCAAATCCGTCGTTCAGATCTAGCAACAAGGGTTCGATCACTGCCACATTCCTACTCATACTCTACAGTTGAGGGTTTCACCGACAGATCTGACTATTTGTGTGGCTCCTATACCTGGGCGTGATTCTCGCAGGACATTGGGTAGAATTAACTTTTCTGGGAATCGGCTACTGCATTATTCCTAAGCGAGGAGTAAAACTCCTTTCGGAGTAAAAAAAATAAAAAAATCTGAGACCCTCCTAGGATGCTTATAGGAGACTTAGCCCATAAGAATCAGGTCGACGAGTTGTGCAAGGTGGTACCATTCACTTGTCAGCATAAAAAATTTGGGTGGTCCCAAATTTTTTTCACAGTAACGACAAGTTCAACGGATCTGTGCATGGTACAAACCAGAGCTCAAGCTATGGCCAATGAGAAGATAGACATCCTTGAACAAAAGTTGGAGGCATTAACGAAGCAGATCTAGACCTTAAATGACTCAATCACAAAGGAAAAGTCGGGGGAACAATCGGAGGCATATGGTTTTAATGAAAACCTTGAGGGCGAGTCTAGCCATTCTCTTCACTTCTATGGAAACCACCAACAGTCCCAACCTCGACCACCCAAGCTGGACATGTATAAATTTGATGGCTCGCATCCGGCCATATGGCTAGCACAAATGGAGCAATATTTCACATTGAATCACATCAGAGATGACGTGACTAAGCTAAGCGTGGGAAGCCTGTACTTGGACCAAGAAATATGGTAATGGTGGCAGTAGCATAAACGCTTCTATGTAATGTGAATGACTTGGCAGATATTCTCAAAAGCCCTTTTTGATCGCTTTGACCATGAATCTGACTTTTTGGGTCATCTTACTAACCTCTGATAGACAAGCACAATGCAAGAATATATTAAGGCCTTTGAAGCATTAGCCTTCCGCACAGGAGGTCTAGCAGATGAATTCTACTTGGAATGTTTTGTCAGTGGTCTCAAAGACGCCATACAAGCCCACGTCTGATTACAACACCCAGTCTCATGGTTGGCAGCCTGCAAGATAACTCGTGAAGTAGAACCCGCATTAGCAGCCCAGTCGACTCGTCTAAATTTCATAGCCAACGGACGCCCCACCCAGGCTCCAAGCACTACCCAAACACTTAAGGTTCAAAAGGTGTCACCAGCAAAATGGAAGAAAGAAGAAAGCAAGGATTGTGTTACTACTGTGATGAGAAATAATCCTCGGGGCATAAATGTAAGGAACCCAAATTCTTTCAAATTGATGCTACTGATCATAGTTCATTTGAGGTAGCCCCACCATTTGAGGGACCAAAGGAGGAAGATGAGGACAACCAACCAGACAATGAGCTCCCAGCTACACCTGAAGAACCAGTTATATCGCTTCATTCTTTGACAGGAATTTCGTCTCCTCAAACTCTCAAAATTAGAGGTTTTATTAAGCATCACCCTTTAGTAGTCTTGATTGATAGTGGCAGTACACATAACTTTATCCATCAAAGAGTCGCTGAAGCAGTGCATTGTTTTGTTATAACAGTCTCTAATTTCCAGGTCCATATTGCTGATGGGGGGACAATGAAATGTGAAGGCCACTATGAAAATGTCAAACTTCAAATGGGGGATTATCACCTAAAGACCCACATGTTTGCCATCAACATGGGTGGGTGTGACATTTTCTTGGGTGCTTAATGGCTCGACACACTCGGCCCAATCACAATGGATTTCCAGGAGTTATATATGAGCTTTAAGCAAAATAACTACACACATACCCTCTGTAGACTCCAGGCAGGTGCTCCTTCTATCATCAGCTCGCATATGATGGAAAAATTGTTAAAAAAGGGCCACCATAGAGTTATAGCCCAATTTAATGCCATCCAGGCCTTCGAACCCACTTTCCTTCATATTCATGCTGAGATGCAAAAGGTCTTAAACAACCATCTACAAGTCTTTGACAAGCCTCATGAGCTTCCACCCTCGAGAGGGAAACATGATCATAGCATTACTTTGGTCCCAGGGGCACAACCACCAAATGTGCACCCATATAGATATCCTTTCACCCAAAAGAATGAAATTGAAAAAATCATCACGGAACTCCTAGAAGCCGGTGTCATTCATCCTAGCATTAGTCCTTATTCATCGCCTATGATCATGGTGCTCAAAAAAGATGGGGAATGGTGTATGTGTCTAGACTTCGGGGCCCTCAACAAGCTGACGGTCAAAGATAAATTTCCCATATTGTTGATGATTTGTTGGATGAACTAAATGGGGCTCAATTCTTTACTAAGCTCGACCTTCGCTCGGGCTATCACCAAATTCGAATGAAAGAAGTAGACATTCCAAAGACTACTTTCCGAACTCATGAAGGCCATTATGAATTCCTAGTCATGCCATTTGATCTCTGTAATGCCCCTTCCACTTTTCAGAGCCTCATGAATCACCTGCTCAAACCATATCTCAGAAAATTTTTCCTTGTTTTCTTTGATGACATCCTCATCTACAGCCTCACCTAGGAAAAACATCTTCAGCATGTAGATCTGCTCTTGCAATTGCACTGGAACCATAAATTATTTGTCAAATTGTCCAAGTTCTCTTTTGGCATGGAAGAAGTTGAGTATTTGGGCCACATTGTGGGGCGTGAAGGTGTCAGGGTAGAGCCCAAAAAGATCCAGGAAATGCAGGATTGGCCTCAACCAAAGACCTTGAAGAGCTTGAGAGGATTTTTGGGTCTCACCGACTACTATCGCAAATTTTTCTGCAATTATGGTCGCATTGCTAGACCCCTAACTCACCTTCTCAAGAAAAATTCATTCCTCTGGAATGATGAAGCGCAGCAGGCATTTATATCTCTCAAACATGCCATGTGTTCCACTCTCGTATTGGCACTACCTGACTTCACCAAATCTTTTGTGATTGAATGTGATGCTTCAGGTATGGGTATTGGGGTTGTCTTAATGCTGGAAGGTCGACCCTTGGTCTTCACTAGCCAACAACTATATGGGAAAATCTAACCATGAGAAGGAGATGATGGCCATCTTACATGCAGTGGATACCTGGTGACCATATTTATTGGGGCGGTGTTTCCACATCCGCACAGACCATCAAAGCCTTAAATATTTTTTGGAGCAACGCCTATCCTTGCCACAACAAAATAAATGGCTAGCCAAAATGTTGGGATATGATTATGATATAATTTATAAGAAGGGGCACGAAAATGTCGTAGCGAATGCTTTATCATGCCAATTTGAGGAGGAAAGCACCCTGCTAGACATCTCTCTTCTCATTCCAGAGTAGATTGAAGAGGCTCGCAAGGAATGGTTTTCACATCCTTTGCTCTCTCAACTCATTAATAAATTGCAGGCGGATCCAAATTCCACAGCGGGCTACTCTTGGCAGGATGAGATTCTTCACTACAAGGACAAAGTAGTGATATCAAAAATCGCATTTTCGCAAAGTTGCACTCATCTCCCACTGCAGGCCATTCAGGCTTTCAGAAGACTTATTCTCGCACTCGACCTTCATTCTTTTGGACAGGCATGAAAAATGACATTCTTACTTTTGTGGCTGAGTGTGATGTGTGTCAGCGCCACAAAGGAGAAACAGTCAAATCCCCAGGCACATTACAACCATTGCCCATCCCTGCCTCAATCTGGAAGAAGGTTTCTATGGATTTCATTACGGGTCTTCCAAAGTCAGGCAACAAGTCAATCATCATGGTGGTTGTGGACAGACTTTCTAAGTATGCTCATTTTTGCGCCCTACCCCACCCTTTTACACCAGCATTGGTGGCTCAATCTTTCATGGGCCAGATCTTCAAATTGCATGGCATGCCCACTTCCATTGTGTCTGATCGTGACCCGGTCTTCACCAGTAACTTTTGGCAGCAACTCTTCAGGCTACAAGGTACCCAACTACAACTTAGTATTTCCTATCATCCCCAAACTGATGGTCAAACTGAAGCAGTCAACAAATGTTTGGATACCTACCTCAGGTGTTTCACTTCAGAAAAGAAACATCTATGGGTACAGTGGTTACCTCTAGCCGAATGGTGGTATAATACTAACTATCATGCCACCACCAAAATGACTCCATATGAAGCAGTTTATGGTCAACTCCCTCCTTCACCTACTTCTTATATCCAGGGATGCTCGAAGGTACAAGCAGTGGATCAAATCCTACAGAACCGTGCAACCATGCTGGCCCACCTCAAAGAGAATCTCCATCAAGCTCAAAATCGCATGAAGCAACAGGAAGACCAACATCGTTCAGAGTGCAAATTTCAAGAAGGGGATCAGGTATTATTGAGGCTACAACCATATAAGAAAACATCACTCAAAGAGAAGGGTTGTTAGAAATTATCTCCAAAATTCTACGGACCGTATCAAATACTTCAGCGCATCGGAGAAGTAGCCTACAAGCTAGCCTTGCCACCCACTGCAAAAATCCATCCAATCTTCCATGTCTCATGCCTAAAGAAAGTGGTTGGGAACCATTGCAGAATTCAAACTAGTCTACCGGAATTGGATGAAGAAGGTTCAATCTGGCTCCAACCTGAACAGGTTCTTGACACACGAGAACGGCACCTGCGCGGCCGCACGATCAAGGAAGTCCTCGCCAATTGGAAAGACACCTCTCTAGAAGATGCGACCTGGGAACTAGCCACTGTTCTTCAGCAGTTTCTGCAGCTTCAGCCTTAAAGACAAGGCTATTTTTATGGGGGAGGGCATGTTAGGGTCCAACCCTAACCCCCTTATTTATGTAATAAGGTCGAGTCATAGTTATAGTTAGTTAAAGAGTCAATAAAGCCCATATTAATAATTGTAAGTGGTTGACCCACATTTAAAGAAGGGACCACAGTTAGTTGCAAATGGGCCATGGTATTAGATAGATGGTATTAATAAGAACCATGGTACTGACCCATGGTATTGCATGTATAAATCCTATATAAATGATAGAGATTCCCCTTGAGGAGCATTGTGTCTTATTTTGTAATTGAGCCCAGCTCTATTGGAGGTTTCCCCCTCGAAGAGGCAAGTGAACATTGCTTTCCTTTCTGAATAATAAAATACATGCTGTTATTTCTTATTGTTCTGTGTTCTGGGTATATTTCTTCGCATATTTAGTATTTTGGTATCTTCTCACAGGTCAAAAGCATAACAACCAAACCACTAGACTTTAGACATGTCTCTATTTTTCTTTTTGTTCTTCTTATCAAAATTCTTCTTTGATTTAGTTGGATAGGCTTGAGAGGCTTCATTGACAAGTTGAGTATCACTTCCATCCTTTATTTTGGATTCTTTTATTGTACATTAAGCTCATAATTCTTCAAATGATGGAGTTTTAATTCTAACACAAATGCTACTTGCAAAACCATCCCACACTTTAGGTAAGGCAAAGATTTCCACTGTAATTAATTATGAATCAGATATTATCTCTCCAGCTTCTTGAAGTTGACCTTTAATTTTTGATAGCTTCATGAAAAAAGAAGCTATAGTGTCTTCTTTTGTCATTTTTTATTGATATAGTTGAGTTCTCAATGCTATCATGTGACCTATTGTACTGACGAAGTATAATTTCACCAAGGTAACATAGACTTCTTTAGATATAGATAATTCTGACACAAAAGTGATAAGGTGGTCTTTGATGGACTCAAAGAGAATTATTTGATCCTTAATTTCATCTTTTTCATATGTTTCCATCTCTTGAGCATCCTTCTCATTTGGTACTGGAACTTTCCCTTGAACGAATTTCATGACATCATTTTTTATAACAACTAGGTCACTTATCTTTCTCTTGAAATATCGTCCTTTATGTCTTCTAATTATAGTAGAGATCGAACTTCTTCTTGCTCACTTTTCTGCCTTTCAAAAGAGCTCGATAAGGTTTTGTTAAATAGTTGTCCAAGAGGAGTCCAATAGCCATATAGGCTAACTTGACTGAGAGAGGGCTAACCTAAACCTTTTGACTAATTTTTATAAACCAAAATAAAAAACATTTTTCTGTCTTTTCAAGTGTCAAATGAAATGAGTAAAATAAATATTTTTTTACTCCTAAAGAATGAAGAACATGCTTGATCAAAAAAGAATAAAAATTAAATTCGATAATAGTTTTCTTTCATTATGGAGGCTAACATTAATTAAATTTTCCAACACTATTAAGATACTCTATGGTATAAAGCCCATCGGTTTGAAACTCCATGGGAAAAAATCCAAGCATGCTAAGGGCTAGTGTAGCCCAGTCCGGATGCAATCCTCAGGTGATTTTGACGGCTTAGATACCCCTAGGTCACAACTGAAGTCACAAGTTAAGCGTGTTGGTCATCTCAGGACTCACATTACCTAACAAACAAATTTTTTTATAAAGAAATAAATATATTAAGGATTTATATTTTTTTTCTGAATCTAAAAGTTTTCATTATGCAAAAATATTACATCGGTGTGTCTAACTTTCCAAAATCCTACCAACCTCACTCTTACCAAATTAATTGGCTAGTAGGTAGTTACCAAAACACACAGAAAACTGCTAGAAAACTTAGCTAATCGGAACTAGAAAGGAAAATAACACTAGAAGACCTTCAAGATCATACTGCATCCAGAAATCATTAAGAGTCAAAAGAATTAACCTTGAGTAGGGTTCTTCGGTCCAAAGCTTGGTGACTGTGAAGGCCTGAAGTCACAATGTACATGATTCTCCATATGGGCTAGTCTTCCCTTAAATCGATCTAGTTTCTCCTATATGTGCCACTATACCCTTTTCATGTTGGAAAAATGGTCTTGCATGTGTCATTGATTTCTCTAGAGATCATTCATGAAGCCAATTATCACATTCATGTCATCGTGTCGATATTGATTGAGCTACTCCAAAAGTAGAGTAATATGTCTGAGCTAACTACAAAATTTGTATGGATATGGAGCCAACTCCTCAATTCCAGGTGTATGGGTTGGGTTAGGGTCAACGACCTCATCTTGGTATAGGTGCTCCAAACGAGGTTTGCCATGCTGTCCCCTCTTGTCAATCCCCATACTAGTTATGCACTGTTGCAAAGCATTGAAATATGGACTGCAAAACAATAGATTCTAAAATTAGGTGGACCATATGAACACCATAGGTGCTCAACTTGCCTAAATTTCTCACTCATAGAGCCTAGCCAGAATAACCTCCCACTCGAATAGGTACCCTCTTTACACAAGGAAAATTCCAAAGATCTCATAAAATAAGCACTTGTAGCCCTCCACCAAAATTGAATTTAACCCTCGAAAAAACAACCAGGTTATAGGGAGTGACCCAACAAGAAAGTGGCATATCAAAACCTATCCAGGCTACAAGCCTAGGGCCATAACTAGAGCAGAAAAGCTCCAAGAACCAAAATTAAACCTAGAATTAAAACAAAAAAAGATAGTCTACCATAATACCCAACTTTCAAGTTAAGATGACAAGGATCGAGCTCTTCCAAACACAAAGTCATAACAACAGAGATAGGGGTGCCATCAATCCCCCTAGAGATTGCCACAAAACCTTCTAGAGCATAGCTAGAACAAATTGATTGACCTAGAGAGGTAGCAAGCTAACTCCTCTTTCTCTAGCCGAACTCCTTAGGACGCAAGCAAAGTAGTGGAAACTCAATTATCAAAACTTGACTCAGGACAATGACACTACCAAAATTTACATAAAGAGCCCAGGACTCCCAAATTCAAAAACTCATACTGGAATCAATATCAATTTCAGGATGATACCGAATTGGGAGACCACCATGCCATACCTTACTCTGACCCTGAGAGACCAGATTCAAACCCAAATAGCATTCAAGTGTGGAGGAGACCACCAATAACACTGCAATTCAAGTGACTAGATGTTGTTTTTTAAGTCATGAGCTCCTTGTACAAGAGTCCCAACTTCGTTGCAATTGAGAAGACTCACCACCATCTCGATCTCTCCAACCCTTTGAGCATAGCCACCGAGTAACCAAACCCAAATTGTTAGAACAAAAACTTTCCCCTATCTTCACTCCCCACGTCATTGTGATTATCTAGACTCACACATCGTTGAGGCTAATACCCTTATCAAGACTGTAAATCCATTGTCTTTTCCACCATGCAACCTTCAAATCCATTTCTCTTTGAACCTAAACCTTCATTCCACCGATTAACTCAACACCCCTATGCATTGAAGTTGAAACAACCCACACACGAGGTTGCATGACGGAAGAATGCCACAAACCCCTCCTTAATAATAAATAGGTTCAATTGGGTGGCAATCAATCACCTCAGGACCCACATCATGTCGTTCATTCACCCATAAAGGAATTAATCATTTAGATTTTGTATCATTAACATATTCTTTAAATTTTGAAAAAATTAACACAAACTCAATTTAATATTATTTTGAATTATCTTTCAAAACCAAATCAATTATTATTCTTATTATATCGTTTTCACAAAAATCTTATAAATATCTATTCTATTTAAAATAATTTATTACATTCTATTAAAAAATAACAATAAATATTAAATTGTATAATAAATTGAGCCTTTTATGCTTATTACCACGAATTTGGGATTTTCTCTCCCCATGAGTGTTCTCTCAATATGAACATTCAAGGCAGGTCAATAGCCCCACATTGAATTTCAATTTCACTATAACGCTCACACACGATTTTCTCTCCCCATGAGTGTTCTCTCAATATGAACATTCAAGGCAGGTCAATAGCCCCACATTGAATTTCAATTTCATTATAACACTCACACACTAAACGTTTGACCGGTTAAAATTATAATTCTCTAGAAAAATAAAAATAAAATTATAAATGAAGCTTATTATTTTTTTTAATCTTTTTTTTCTTTAAGATTTGATAAATTGAAATTAATCTTAATAGACATTAATCGTATTTAATTATTGATTCTTAGTATATGTGTATTAATTATTGATTCTTAGTATATGTGTACATATTATGGAGAAAATGGCACAATTTGCTAAGGTTTTGTTGTGATGTAAAGACAAATTAGATGATGTCTTCTTTGTTAGGGCCGGACCTTAATCCTTTTATTAATGTAATAAGCCCAAGGGGTCCCGTAAGAGTCATGATTAGTTAGTTTAATAAATAAAGTCCATAAGCATTGTAAATGGTTGATCCACATTATAAAAAAGGGACATAAATTAGTTATAACAGGTCATAGATAATAAATAAAGTGGTTAACCCGCATTATGCAAGGGACCATGAGTAGTTAGGGTTTTGGGTCTCATGAAACTATATATTATAGAAGATAGTAAGGGAAGTATCGTCTTGTGTTTTGTAAATGAGCCTCGCTCTAGTGGAGGTTCCCCCTCGAAGAGGCAAGTGAACTGTATTTTTGCAAATCTTAATAGAATATTTCCTTTTTTATCATCTCATTGTGTTATTTTTGTGGTATCTCTAGCATATTTCACACTTCTGATATTTTCTACAGGTCAATCATACTACAAGTGGTATTAGTGCACTTTCTTGGGTCAATCGCACCACCAATTTTATAAAAAAAAATGTTATTCTAGGGATGTGTTCCATCATCTTTAAACTACAAAGCTTTGTCATTATGTGCATCAATCTGTGATTGGGGAAGCATACACGCAGGAACTACAAGAGGTGGTCACATCTATTAGACTCCCTTATAAAAACTATTGGTACCCCTTCGAGTAGTACACTTATACATGGACAACAGTTCCACATACCTCTAGTATATTGGAAGCCCCCCAAGGTTACCATGAAACCAACATTAGATAAGTTGTTGGTTGTCTTGCTACTACAATACATCGAAAACAACACCTACGGAGATTACTCACATGTACCTAGGGTAGTCGAGTAGTATGGCTAAGGGCATGATCGATCTTCCTTAGTTAGTGCTCTGAAAATTTGGGTTCAGTACTATTGTTGGACCCATAACATATATCGCGATCTATAGCACCTGACACTCCTTTATTGCGATAGTTCCCACACATCATGTTGATTGGCCACCACATTTTATAATATCTAGAAGTTAGGGTTTCTACCGCCATAATCTTTACCAGTTGGGACAACCAAATTCCTACACATTTTGCAATATCCAGCAGTTGGGGTTTTTGTCGTCACAGTATTGATTAGTTGGGACCACCAAATTCCTACGCATTTTGCAATCTCAAGATTTTGGGATTTTGATCGTTACAATATTCATTAGCTAGGAGTAACAGTCCTATCAGAGTAAAAAAAGTCTAGTGGTCCTAAAATTTCGTTTGTAAGAGACCTAGCCCACAGAACTCAGGACGACGAGTTGATCATAGTGATACCATCCACCAGTAAGCGTCAATTTTTCTTGTGGTCCCAACTTTTTTCCAAGTGATTTTAAGTGACCTGCATCAACAAAATCCTTGTCTTACACCCATTTCAACCATAGTAATTTTAAGTAACCTAAAATTTTGGCTCGGGCAATTGTATGGTAACTACGAGGGCTCAAGCTATGGAAAACCTTAAGAAACAAGTGTAAGACCTAGAAGTAAACATCACCACAAAAATTGCAGATGCAATTGTAAAGGCCCTGACACCCATCCATCAGCTTCTCAAGGCTAAATACCCCATGTGGGAGGGGAACCATGTTGATTCCCACCTGGAAGGAGAAACTAGCCACCATTGATATGACGGCTATAATCATTTCCATGGGGGTCACTAATATTATAGCAATAAGACATCCAAGATTGACATGAACAAATTTGACAGTTCTAACTCGACAATATCGGTGGCACAAATGGAACAATATTTTCAACTCAGCAATATCTGGGATGATGAAACCAAAATACATGTGGGAGCTCTTTACTTGGACCAAGAATTCTGGCAATGATGGAAATGGCATCAGAAATACTACGCAAGATAGACAACATGGAATATGTTCTCTAAAGCCATTTATGCTCGTTTTGATAGGGACTCTCACTTTCTAGGTCACCTCATGAAGCTCAAACAAATTGGTACAATAGGAGAGTAAATCACATCATTTAAACAACTATCCATCCAGACCGAGGGCCTAGGGGACACCTTCTAGATGGAATGTTTCATCAGTCGCTTCAAGGAATCTATTTAAGCATATGTTAGAATTCATCAACCGGTTACTTGGTTTGAATCTTGCCACAAAGCTTTAGATGCAGAAACCTCTTTTAATGCCCAATCCAACCATCCTTCACTTACATCAAAGGCATGTCCCACCTTTGCTAGTGGGCCCACCCAAACCCTTAAAGTGCAAAAGGTGTCACCAACGGAAATGGCCAAAAGGACAAGATGAGGATTGTGTTACTATTATGATGACAAATATTCTTCAGGCTACAAATGCAAGGAACCAAAATTATTTCAAATTGATGCGAATTAAAATATCTAAGACGATGAGGCCTAGTCTACTGAAGTGCCTAGGGAGGACGTAGTGGAACCCCAAGATACTACATCATACACTAAAACAACACCTAATGAACGATTATATCACTCCATGCATTAGAAGGTATTTCTTATCCACAAATGTTTAAAATGAAACGCTTTATTAAGCATCGACCAGTGGTGGTGTTGATTGACAATGGAAACACGCATAATTTTGTCCATAAACGAGTTATTAAGGTCGTGCATTATTTTGTGCGGCTAGTATCCAATTTTCAGGTACTTATAGCTAATGGGGGGACCATGAAATGTGAAGGACATTGCGACAACATAAAGCTCCATATGGAGGACTATCACCTTAAAACACACATGTTTAACATTGAAATGGGAAGTTGTGACATCGTCCTCGGATCTGAATGGCTTCAAACACTAGAACCCATTACCATGGACTTCCAAGAACTATATATGAGCTTCAAACATAATGGAAACACTCATATGCTCTGAGGGCTCCAGGAAAGTGTTCCTACTATCATCAACTCACATATAATGCAGAAGATTTTAAAAAAGGGACACCATGGGGTAGTGTTACACAACATTTTGTCATTGTCCCTGTACTCCCCATTCCTTGATCCTGGAGGACCTCTACAGTGAACCCCACATGCTTTCCCTTCATGAAGAAACCCCCATTGTGTCCCTCTTCATGAGCAGATAAATTCCCTTTTGCACCATTTCCCCAGAAACTTTTGTTTTGCCCAGTTTACAAGACCAGTGCTAATGGCCCTTGTCTTCCTCACGCCGATATGTAGGGATTAGCATTGTCCCAAGCGACGACCGGAGCGATTGAGCTTTGTTCCAGTCATGCCAGTCCTCTTATGGAAATTTTTTTAAATTAAGAGTCAAAGTTTCCAGCTCTAGAAGCTTCGTAACGGAAGTCTGGTAAATGTTTTGGCCGGATGGGGTCGAGGATGTCAGTTTGGGCTCCTTTCCCCTATAATGATGGAACTACCTTAAGGGATAACACCTTCTCCCATGGGAAGAGGATCCATCTCCCATCCATTCATCCTATATAAACCTCCCTTTTTCCCAAGCACAAGCTAGTGTTAAGGTTGGTGTGCTAGTGCTATTTTGGTTGGAGTAAAAAGCAAGTTATTCATAGTTGTAGCTCTCTAGTTGTGTGAGGGATAAGTGTGATTTGGTTTGGAGTGAAGCGTAAAAGGAAGAGCCTTAAAACTATTGTTGTTGAGGTCATCATGGAATGCTAGCAGAAGTGTGTGGAAACCTGGTCTTGTCATAGGAGAACGGAAACATCAAGACAATGGTTGTAATCTCTTCTTGATTCAATATATATGCAACTATCAATTGATTTCCTACATGATTTTTCATCTTACATGTTCATGGCTTAATGTTTCTTGACTTGTTAAGTAGGTTGAATTTCAATTTTCTATTATCACGCTTGTTGTTTGTTGTTGTTTACTTGTTTCAGGTGTTTGAAGAAGGAAGCGAGAGATAGTTGGAGTGAGTGAAAAAGGACATCATCAAATAGGATAAGCGTACTAAGAGGTAGGCCCTCTTAATTGGTTCTAACCTAAGGAAATCTTCCATACAATGTATCAGTTGTGGCTAGACCCATTATTGGGCTAGAGGAATTTGTTTGTGTCCGCACATATAATTTTACTTGAGCACAAATTGGCGAATCCACTTGCGAGAGGTTACGATGCTTAGTCTCGCCGAAGTCAATTACGTGGAAATTATTCTGACTTCAAGTTTCGCATCCTCTGATTTTTCTATTTCGATCTCAATACGTACTCTCAATCCCCGTGGCTTGGCGCTTTGGAATCACTTGATCCCTTAGCTGAGACAATATATGCTGATGAAGGTATCATGGGAGTCATATCTCTCGAGGAACCACCTTGGACCGATACTCATCAGTGCTCCTCGTTCTTGCCTCGTCTAGTGGTCATGTCTACCAAACTCGAAGAGTTCTCTTCTCTGTTGTATACTGATGTGTCAATTTATCCTGACATGATCAAGATATTTCAACTGAGGGCACCTTTATCCCGTCATGGATTCAGGATTTTTCCCCCTCCCCGAGTTTTTACCGATTGCCCATTATTTCAATGGGGTTGCCATCTGACTCGTAAACCTCCCTCACCCAGGGGCCATGAGGGCAAAGCCTTATTTGATATTTACTCTATTATTTGGTTGAGTCGATGCTTATTCATCATGGCAACAGTAAATCTCTGGTGTCCATCTGTGTTGATTGATTACCCGAGTCCCAACATGGACTCTCTAAAGAAGTATTATGCTTAGGTCATCTTGCATGTTTACTTGTGTACATTAGTGTGTCATTCATTTTTTTACAGTGTGGTTTGGTGTGTTAGTTTTCAAACAAATTTCCTATTTACTATGCTTTTCTTGCTTTGCAGATGTTTGCGACTCCTCACATCGGTTTCGCTAATGGTGCTTGCCGTAGTACCCAGAACCTATCATCCGTGGCATGGGCTATTTATGACCCTAACAGTGAGTTTATTGACCTTCAAGGTATTTGTCTAGGTAGCACAACTAACAACATTGTTGAATACAGTGCAATCATCAAACTATTGTCAGAATCCATTGATCTTAACATTACAGAGTTGGTTGTCAACCTGGATTCACAGCCTGTCGCCTTCAACTCAATGGGCAATATTCTGTCAGAAACCCTCAAATATTGAGAATGTATCTCTGTATTCATCTACTGGAAAGACATTTTGATTATATTACACATCATCATATTCCTAGGAGCATGAATACATTGACAGATGCATTAGCAAATTATGTGTTTGATAGAGATTTACGAAACATGTGAAAAGATAAAACAAACCATTTATACCATAGTAAGCAAGAAAATGCAGCATATCTATATCTATATATATATATATATATATATAATATATGGTGATAATTTTTTATACATCAGAACCCCAAAAAATAATATGTGTGTCCAAAATAACATCTGCAACTCGTAGGCCTCATATATTCGTGGCATGCAAGCCTCAAAAAATGTAATTTTTAGACCTAGGAACTAATCAGTATGGTGATGATGGTAGCATGATACAGCTTGTGCAACACGAGTCAGCAATCAATGGATCTGATCCGAGACTCCCACAGTGTGTCTCTGGTAGTGACAAGGAATGTCTACTACACAAACATACTCCGGGATACCACGAGTCAACCCCTGAAGGTTCCTCACCATCTCCTCCTTGTTGTCACTCCCCTCCTGATAAGGAGCGACAACATCAGTAGGGCAGGGGAATCGCCTAGCTAGTGGGGAAATCCCAGCAAGCCTCTCTGGTCCAATGTCTGCATTAACAAGAGAAATTTTATAAGAACAAATATACCAAAAAAAATTAAAAAATCTCAAAAATTAAAAGATTGATTTTTTACCTTCATCGTCGAAATCCTCTCCATCTAGTAAGGGCATGTCTGGATCTCCACGGAAGTCAGTGCCATTGTATGGCCAGTCCTCCACGACAATATTTTGTCGTCGTAGCCATGAAAAGAATGCAAGTATGTACAACATGTGCTAACCCCCAGTGATTCTAGGCATCAAACAACTCCAGGGGGCCATCCGCGGATCGCGTGGCATAGGAGGATCTACCTCAGTCAGCTGATACTAGAACAGTGGCACCCGTTCCAAGAAAAAGGTTACAAGCACATCTCCAAAGCAAAATTGCTTCAGATTCCCAGCCTTAGCTTTGGATAGCTGGTGCTTTATGTTGATATTCATGGCCTTTGCCCAGTTGAAGATCGTAGGTGATGTACAGTCGATAGCATACAGGAACTTCGACTTGTTGGTCTCATGTTCTACCTGGGACCCCGCCACTCTATTAATGGTCAACAAAAGCATTCTTAGTGTCAGATCCAGAACACTGGAAATCTCAATATTCCCACTCTTGGATTTTAGGGCCTCAAGGCAGTGTTCAGCAAGTAATGAAGATATGCTTGCCCCAATCAGTCGTGACCCGTACAAGTTGACTAGTTCCCCTCTCTGGGACAGTCTAGTGATGAAATATATATTTGAATTTTCCAACTCCATCTCCTGGTCACCAACGACAAATATTTCCTTATTTATGTCCCAAAGACTACTCAGGTACCGAAGCAACTTAGGCTGGGCCCGCTTCCTAGGTGTGAGGAAGAATTTGAGGAGCCCAAAAGCCCTCAAAGCTTCTAGGAAATTTGGATCATTCAGTGCCTAGGTGTCCACATCCTCATGTTCCTGTTCTCTCCAGTCCACCATTTTCAGCGATTTTTTCCTGCAAGAGCCATTAATTTGAGTCAACAATCATGTTTGTCCCATAAATTTTAAGTTTTAACTGTGATTTCATGAGGAAATAGGGTTTTTCCCTATTCACAGCACCGGTGCGACAGGATTTTTAATCATCCTCGTCTGACGCGATTCCGCGCTCAGAAGTCGTGCCAACCGAGGGCGAAAAACTTTTTGCAAAACCCCAAAAAATGGTTAAAAACAGGAATAAAATACATGAAAATGGAGCTTGCGACTTTGGCTCTTACTTGTAACTAGTGGCTTGGCAAATGACCTCCCGGATCTTTCACAATCTGCTCCAGAACAATTCAGGAAAAAGTGAGTGAAAAGTCTTCAAAACATGATAAAATGGTAAATGGTAAAAATATATTTACTTTTCTCCTTTTTATTCATTTTTTCATGAAAAAATCAGGTTTTTGTGAATATTTTAACCTATTTTGCCTCAAGAACTAGATAATATACTTTACCTTTTTGTGCAGCAGCAGGTGATGGATGTTTGACGATGATGACGAGTCACGTTTCAACTCTTTTCTCAACTCGTTAAGCTCATATGAAAATATTTCCGAGTATTTTTCCCTTTTGACTCATAAAAGAGACTAAAATGGGGGCTCCGCTTTCAATCTCTTTTCCAACCCTTTAAAAGTGAAAAGATGGTCGATCCCTTGTCGTTTCAAACTCGTTAACGGATGTGAAATGTCATGTGCATAGTATAATTTTACCCCTTTTTCATGCTGGGAGGCACTATTTACGAAAAAGGTACTCCTTGACTGAGATGGTCAAGTGGTTCTCTCAAGTATCATTTTCTACCTTTTCAAGCTCGAGAGACACAAACATACGAAAAGGGACCATGTGGAGTTTTCTTTTCCGTGTCTTTTTCAAACTCTCTAAACATGAAAAAGATACCGAGTTACACCTTTGTCAGACTTGTCAAAATATTAAACAACATCGGATTCATCATCATGACGAACATGAGCTTCTCCTTCCAAGGGCTCGTTAAACTTACTCGGTCGGATTCATCTAAAGGATGAACTTACAGTGAAAGCATATGCTATCCCTTTCAAGCTTGCGATTAAAAATAATTGGGGTACCTACTAGAAATGGTGGGGGAAAATATGGAAATCTAATCAGTTGTGTCGAAAGCTCACTCTTGAACATGGCACTTTTTGCTTCGTGTCGGGTTGGGATATCCTCCTTTGTATCGTTGACCTTCCTGGGTTGGGCCATTCATTTTTGCCTTCTTTTTTATCTCTACCACATCATCATGACCACCAATCCTATGGATCCAAAAGATGCCAAACTTCCAGTTGTGTCGTTGATATGTTCAAGAGTTGTCCTTCTGCAGTTACATTTACCTCTGATTCTCTGTATCATCCAAAATCATTTTGCATCCTTTTGTCTCGCATCGATGATGTGGGATACATTATGGCCCTCCTTCTACATCGTCATTTTCTGTTGACTTCAAATAATTATCCGGAAATTTGACTGAGAGAATCCCTTCCAGTACCTTAGAGCTTGCATGCCCTAATGGCAATTTCTTCGCACTCGACGACAAGTTCGCATCATTGGCTTTCGATCGAGTGATTTCACGAGTGTTCGACTTCAGTTCCTCTATTCACATTCCATGTATTGTGCTCATAATACCTTGAGGACCATTGTCATTATTGGTGGTTTCTCTCGCGCTTGTTAACAGTTTACATCATTGACTGGTAATCAAGCGACTTTCTAGCATGTTTCACATCGACACATCTATTCACATGTTAGAATTTGTACTTTGATCGGGTTGTGTTGGAGCACAAGACCTTGGACTTAGATCACAAAAGTCTAGGTTGTGAAGTGATGTGACATGGTTATGTTGATATACATGTCTCTTTCAAATGGATGGTTGCGACCATACCATGAGTTATCATATGTGATCCTTCTCATTATTGGATGGTTGCGACCATACCTTGGTTTCATTATGATCTTGTTTAACGGATGGTTGTGCCCATGCCTAGATCCATTTACATGATAATTCTCTGGATGGTTGTTTCCATACCTGATAGAGTTTTCAGTTATATATATGTATTTGTACTTGCTTGCAGGTTTTTCCAATGGCAGACTACAGTTCCCTGCACTAATTCATAAAGCATTTCATCCTTCACTCTAGTTTGGCCTTCATGCTTTAGGGGGCATCTGTTACACACCATTTTTCACTGTCCTTGTACTCCCTGTTCCTTGATCCTAGAGGACCTCTACAATGAACCCCACATGCTTTCCCTTCATGAAGAAACCCCCATTGTGTCCCTCTTCATGAGCAGATCAATTCCCTTTTGCACCATTTCCCCTGAAACTTCTGTTTTGCCTAGTTTACAAGACCGGTGCTAATGGCCCTTGTCTTCCTCACGCCGATATGTAGGGATTAGCATTGTCCCAAGCGACGAACGAAGCGACTGAGCTTTGTTCCAGTCGCGCCAGTCCTCTTATGGAAAGTTTTTTAAATTAAGAGCCGAAGTTTCCAGCTCTAGAAGCTTCGTAATGGAATTCTGGTAAATGTTTTGGCCGGATGGGGTCGAGGATGTCAGTTTGGGATCCTTTCCCCTATAATGATGGAACTACCTTAATGGATAAGACCTTCTCCCATGGGAAGAGGATCCATCTCCCATCCATTCATCCTATATAAACCTCCCTTTTTCCCAAGCACAAGCTAGTGTTAAGGTTGGTGTGCTAGTGCTATTTTGGTTTGGAGTAAAAAGCAAGTTATTCATAGTTGTAGCTCTCTAGTTGTGTGAGGGAGAAGTGTGATTTGGTTTGGAGTGAAGCCTAAAGGGAAGAGCCTTAAAACTATTTTTGTTGACGTCATCATGGAATGCTAGCAGAAGTGTGCGGAAACTTGGTCTTGTCAGAGGAGAACGGAAACGTCAAGACAATGGTTGTAATCTCTTCTTGATTCAACATATATGCAACTATCGATTGATTTCCTACATTATTTGTCATCTTACATGTTCATGGCTTAATTTTTCTTGACTTTTAAGTAGGTTGAATTTCAATTTGTCTATTATCACGCTTGTTGTTTGCTGTTGTTTACTTGTTTCATGTGTCTAAAGAAGGAAGCGAGAGATAGTTGGAGCGAGCAAACAAGGACATCATCAAACGGGATAAGTGTACTAAGAGGTAGGCCCTCTTAATTGGTTCTAACCTAAGGAAAACTTCCATAGAATGTATCAGTTATGTCTAGACCCACTATCGAGCCAGAGGAATTTGTTTGTGTCCGCACTTATAATTTTTTCACCACAGGTAGTTTCTCTATTCAATGTAATCCATGCCATTGAATCAAGCCTTACCAACATTCATTCAAATCTGCAAAAGGTGTTGAGTCACCATCAATTGGTGTTTGAAAAACCCAAGGGGATACCCCCTTCTCAATGTGAGCATGATCACAACATCCCTTTGATTCTGAGTAGCCAACCACCAAATTTCCCCCTATAGGTATCCATTAACACTAAAGAATGAGATTGAAAAGATTATTAGGGAATTAGTAGAAGTTGGTGTTATTCATCCCAACACCATCCCTTCTTCATCCCTAGTGGTCATGGTCTTAAATAAATATGGGGAGTGGCGCATGTGTCTCAGCCTTAGGTCCCTCAACAAGCTCACCATCAAAGATAAGTTTCCTATTCCAATAGTCTGTGATCTCCTTGATGAACTCCATGGTGCCCAATTCCTTGCCTAGTTGGATCTTTGTTCAGGCTATCATCAGTTCGGAATGAAAGTACCAAACATTCCCAAGACAACATTCAAAACCCATGAAGGTCACTGTGAATTTTTGGTTACTCCCTTTGGTATTTTTAATGCCCCATCCAACTTTCAAGGAGTCATGAATCACCTTCTCAAGCCATACCTCAGAAATTTTGTCCTGGTCTTTTTTGATGATATACTCATCTTCAACAAAACATGGGAAATACATCTTCAACATTTTGACCAGGTATTGCAACTTTTGAAGGATAATAAATTATTTTTTAAATTGTCCAAAATGTTATTTTGTCATGGAAGAGGTGGAGTAATTAGGACACATTATGGACAACGAAAGAGTACGGGTGGATCTGAAAAAGATTTAGGCAATGCAAGATTAGCCACAACCTTGAACCTTGAAAATTATACGGGAATTTTTAGGTCCCATAGGATATTATCGCAAATTTTTCAAAAATTATGGACACATTACCAGACCCATAATGGATATAATCAATAAAAATGCATTCCTCTAGACAAACGTGCCTCATTAGGCCTTCTTGGATCTCAAATAGGCCATGTGTTCCACCCCAGTTTTGTCCCTCCCATATTTTACAAAACCCTTTGTGATCGATTGTGGTGCCTCAAGGGATCAACATTAGAGTAGTATTTACACAAGAAAGTCGACCAATAGCCTTCACCAGCCAACAATTATGTGGTAGGAATTTAGGTCAATCACTTACGAGAAAGAAATGATGGTCATCCTACATACAGTAGACAGTCAACAACCATACTTGCTTAGATGACGTTTCCATATCTGAACTAACCATCACAGTCTAAAGTATTTTTTGGAGTACCTCTTATATTTTATGCAACAAAATAAATGGCTTACAAAAATGTTAGGCTATGACTATGAGATAATCTATAATAAGGGTCAAATCAATGTTGTGGTTGTTTCCTTGTGATGAGCCTCGGTATTGCAACAAGAATGCTACAACTCCCAAGGCTACCGACTTTAAATTATCAACCTAAGGTTCATACAAACTTAAGAGGTATCGACACCATATGTGCAGCATACAATGTGTCCTTCCTTTACTGTCATGATGTAATGGAGTGCATGTACTGAAACCAAACCCTAAACTAATTGCAGAAAATGAACTGAAATGGAAACCTAACCTATTGCAACAAATAAAGTACAATGAAAGAAACATATTCTAATTGCATAAAGATTATGAACTAAATGTAAAAGAAACCTAACTTAACCCTATTTATCATAAAGATCGGGTTCCCAATACTAGAAATCTGCATTAAATGGCAGGGAACACATTCCTAGATTTTCGCAGTCATTGGAGTTCCACAATCTGTGCCATAATTCCATAATATCTTATTGATTTATTATTTAATATTGATCCTCCTGTAATAGGGAGAAAGTCCCTAAACTATCCCATTCTCCAAATCTTCATAATCTGCTCAATATTCTCATAATATTCCACAAAGATAAATAATATTAGGCAAAAATATGCAATTATTCATAAACCTTCCTAATGAATATATTAAAGTTAAAAATACATTATCTAATGAAAAAAGAGAGGTTTAATGTGATGAAGGATATTTAGATGGGCCTTAATCTATGTTTAATCCAGAGGCATGGGCCTTAATTTATGTCCAATTTAGAGGCCCTTCATATCCCACCCCTCCCCCCCGCTGAAAGTGTTGTTCATCTTCTTAGCAACTTAGTGACCTCATTGTGCCTCATTCATGGCCCTAGTGGCTTCTCTCTTGTGCATTAAGAATCTTGGCTGTAAGTTCTACAAGGACAAACCCAAAAACATATTTGTGTAAAGAAAAATCATTGTTTCTTGAGACCATTAGCTTGCCTTCTTTTCTTTTCTTGCCTAGATGATTTCCTAATGGCCTTGGAGTTTTCTGTTTTGATCAGATCTCTCTTAGGCACTACCTTTTTTGGTTTTTAACACAATTTGTTCATTCCTTCCTTCTTGTAGCAGCATTATACCTTCCTGTAGTAGTCATTCCTTCTTCCTTCAGAGTCTTCTAACTATATGGGGGTGATGAGAAATGATGTAGGTTTGTGAAAATGGCAAGGATACTTTGTTTGTTTTTTTTTCAAGAAATTTTCAGGGTGACACAGAGTGTAGGTTTTGTTCTTGAAATTATGAGATGGGATGGATGAATGATGGATATATAATGAATATGAAGTGGATGGAGGGCTTAGAGTGTTGTGGTGACTTGGCCTTTGTAAAAGTTTCTTCTTTTAACTGTTGTCCTCATTCCTTGAAATCATCAATCTTCATAATTTGACTTTTCAACATTGCTTGAGTGAAGGAGTGAGTAGAAATTAAATAGTTGAAGGCAGTTGATACTACTGACCCATCCTTAGCTTATAAAACCTCATCTCTCATGCATTGACAACAAATTTCTAACTATAATATGCTCAAGAGAAGAGGTCAAGAATATTGCATACATGTACCTACCTGATGGTTGTTGGAGAGACATGCATGTTGTTGTTGAATTGATGTTGTTTGCTGCTCATGACTCAGGTACATATTCTTGACTACCTTTTTTCTTTTTTGTTGATCTTATTTTGTTGATGGTTGTCTTCTTGTTGATGTGTAGGTGTTAGCTTCCTCTATTGTTGCTGAGCTCTCGAGGAGTTTCATTGTGTCTGTAGTTATGCTTCTCCTCTTTCAATCATGGTGTTGAAGGTTAGGCCTGGCACCTGTTATTACTTCAAAGTAGGCTACTACAAGGTTTTCTGTAGTACTACTACAAGGTTTCTGTAGTACTACTACAGGAAGTCCTGTAGTTGCCCTTTTTTTGAATTTGTGTGTCCTTTCTCTGTTGGAGGGTAAATAGGTATTGGAATGAGTAGAAGGTGTGGCTATAAAGTGGCATGATCATTATGGGTGTTGGCTGAGATGTGGTGAAGTCAATGTCCTTTTTTCTTTCCCCAAAACAGGTTTGCATCATAATTTTTTCATCGGACTACATTTCCTGTAAATTTTTAGGACTTCCTGCAGTACTACAGGATATCTTGTAGAAATCACAGACTTGCCTGAAATTGAAATTTTTTTGTTGCTGGAGATGAGTATGGATGAAGGAACATGGGTATTAAGGAGGAGATGAAATGGATGAAGAAAAAAATGGGGATTTGTATGACTTGCTGCCATCTGATCTTTGTGTTTACTATCTTCTTGCAAACCTGCAAAAACCATAATTGTTATGAGTGGGCAGGTTTGAGGTCCCTGCCATTATTTTTGTGCTTTTTCTCTTCTTTAGTTTCTTTTATTTTTTTTTTGAAAGACAACTAAGTTGCTTCAAAGGAGGTTTTCATCCTGGTTGCCTGCCCTGGGTGCCTCAAAAGAGGTTTTCACCCAGAGGTCTTTTTTTCATGTAAGCCAGAGTGGAATTTGAAGATGGATTTTCATTAGATGGAGTGGATGAGTGTTGAAAGTGATGTTGGGGGACCTATATCAACCTTCCCTAAATAATACATGACCTTTTAACCCATTTCTCCATCATATTGGCTCTTGTAGCTTCATCTCGTCCTTCCTATAGAGATCTTATAGTAATTTAGGACAACATCTTGTAGCAGACTTGTTTTGTCCATATCTCCTAAACAGTAGAATGGATTGACCTGAAATTTCCAATCATGTTTCCATCACCATTATGAACCTCCCCATAAAAAAATCTTGGACAATGGATGCACAAATCTCGAGAAAAACTAAAAATGGCTGAAGGTGATGGAGGTTGATTTCTTGGAAACAATGCACTGGAATTTGTTGAAATTGCTTAGACATGTTACCATCATCCATATGCATCTCCCCATGAAACATCTTTTTAAATGGATACACGAATATTGATAAAATTCAAAAATGGAGGTCAATTGCTCGAAAATTGTGCACTAGAATTTGTTGAAATTGCTTGAGCATGTTACCTCATCCATATGCATCGCCACCTGAAACAGATTGGAAAATGGATGCATGGTTTTCAAGTTATGGAAAAAATAAATTTATATTCTATGTATTTTTATTTCCTGTAGTAAAACAAAGTCTTCTTATAGTATTTCGGGACAACAAGGAAAATGAGTGGTAAAAGATTGAGAATGATGGGTGAATGGAGGAAATAGATGAGGGTGATGGATTCACATGAACTTGGCCTTGTTGGAGCATTTGAGCAAAGGAGGAGAAAGTCAAAATTTGACTTCTTTTGACTAGGTTTGACCTATTTTTTGCTTTTATTTGGTGCCAACTTTTATTTGTTGCTTGCAGATGTTGGAGAGCACATGCATTCATTAGAGAGATACAAGGAGCAAAGATTTTTTATTTTTCCATTTTTTCCTGTTGACATCACGTAGGAATTAGTACTTCCTTTAGACATCCTGTAGGAAAACCTGTAGTGGCCTGCTTTGAGCCTGAATTAAGAAAAATCGTCACTAGAAGCTAGGATTAGGCGCTTACTTGCCCTCCAAACCATCTGAATCATTGTACTCATTTTCCTCCACACTTGTCTCCCCTGCCAAAGAACCAAGCAAGATTAGCATTTACATTTTTCAAGCAAAAAGATAAAAAGGAAAAAGTTATTTTACATTTATTCATGCACAGAGCAGTTAACACTCTCTAGATCAGATTCCATGCTCAGATAGTTTAAATCATCACATGTGATAAATAGGGTTAAGTTAGGTTTCTTTTACATTTAGTTCATGATATTTATGCAGTTAGAATATGTTTCTTTCCTTGTACTTTATTTCTTGCAATAGGTTAGGGTTTCCATTTCAATTCATTTTTTGCAATTAGTTTAGGGTTTGATTTCAATACATGCGCTCCATTACATCATGAAAGCAAAGGAAGGACACATTGTATGCTACACATATAGTGTCGATACCTCTTAAGATTGTACGAACCCCAGGCTACTAGTTTGTACTGAAATTTGTTGAAATTGCTTAAGCATGTTACCATCATCCATATGCATCTCCACATGAAACAACTTGGCAAATGGATGCATAGTTTTCAAGTTATGGCAAAAATAAATTAATTCTCCATGTATTTTTGTTTCATGTAGTAAAACAAATTATTCCTATAGTATTTCGGGACAGCAAGGAAAATGAGTGGGAAAATATTGAGAATGATGGGTGAATGGTGGAAATAGATGAGGGTGATGGATTGACATGACCTTGGCCTTGTTGGAGCATTTGAGCAAAGGAGGAGAAATTCAAGAATTGACTTCTTTTTACTAGGTTTGACCTATTTTTTCTTTTCTTTGGTGCCAACCTGTTTTTGTTTCTTGCAGATGTTGGAGAGCACATGCATTCATTAGAGAGATACATGGAACAAAGATTTTTTCTTTTTTCTTTTTTTTTTCTTCTAGGCCTACTAGCCGCCTCAATGAGGTTTTCAACTAGTAGGTTTGCCTAGGCACCTCAAAGGAGGTTTTCACCCATGATCTTCTTCTTTTTTTTCTCTTTTTTCCCAACCCATTATCCACCTCATGGAGGTTTTCAATCAATGAGCCAATCTCAGGCGCCTCAAAGGAGGTTTTCACCTAAGATTTTACTTTTTTCTCTTCTTTTTCATTTTTTTTTTTTTTTTATTTCTACCCTACTCTACTTGAAAAAAGACCACTTTCAGCTATAAGAATACTTCCAATGGAGCCATGTACATATCAAGATGATAGACAAACTGATGTGTAGGCTTGCAATATATGATTTGACATGTGCCTGGATTTCAGAGACCAAATGATTTGACTTTGAAAGTATCAAGCACAGTTGAAGAAGAGAGTGATGCTCCATCTTGTTGATTTTCTAGAACCAAAGCTCAATATAACTTTGATTCCCTTGTTTTTCTTGCTTATCTAGATCATTCTTCGTGTCTTCTTCTACCATGACCTCCAAATCTTCCTCTTTTTGTTGATTGTTCTCTTGAATACATGGAGGATTTGATGGTAACCATGAGGGAGTTTTCTCGATCCCTGATTTTGTTATCTTCTCTTCATCAAATGCAACCCATGATCCTTTGGTATTCTCATTTGAATCTTCTTCTTTTGGATGTGATCCTTAAATGATATCAAGAGAATCTCTTTTCTGCAATACTCTTCCTGAGTTATGGTGAATACCATTTAGCTCAAGAGGACAAGTTTGGAAGTGTTGTACCTCAGCATTGTAAGTGGGCCCAGCTACTTCAATGTGTGGGTTTGGAAATGGTGGTACAGGTAGTTGAGTGGGAGTGGATATTTGAGATGGATGTGATTGGGGTTGTGGTTGTGGTTGTGGTGGAGGTGAATGGCAGGATTAACATGGAATTGGGTATGGAGGATACTGAGGAAAATATTGAGGATATTATGGATGACTCCCATAAGTTCATGGCCAACCTTGTTGCCAAGGTTGGTTTTGGGGTTGAGATGGCCAATCTTGCCAAGGAAAGGGTGTGTTCCAATTACTTTGAGGTGGATGTGCATAAGCTTGAAATTTTGAATTAGGCTCTTGCATCATATCAAGTTGAATAGGTTGTCATGGTCCTCTTGGAGCTACATAACATAGTTTCATTAGCAATCGACTTGCTCCATTTTCCTCTTGGTAAACTTCCTGCAACCTTGGTAATGAGGGGAAATATTTGACATCATGTGATTTTCCAACACAAATATCAACATCTTCTTTTTGCTCATTTTGTATTCTTAACATTTCTACTTGCTTGGTTAGATTGCTACGAATTTCTATTTTAAAGTCATCAAACAAATTTCCAAGTTTAGCTTGACTTACCGATCTTGACGTTGATTGAATTACTCTTGCCCTTCCTCTTGATATGTGTTTGTATGTTTCACAAATTTATTCAAATGATAATTGGTATACATCACCTCTATTCATGAGATCAAAGAGATCAATCCACTCTTCCCTAATTGTTCTAAGTAAGAGGGTTTTAGTGTGTTGGATCCTAAATGATGTAGTTTTACCCTCTTAACATTATACATGAACCTCTCTATTAGATCCTTTAGCCTCTCATCTTCTCTTTGACTCATTCTAAATATCTATTCTTTAATATCATGATCTTTATATTTTTCTAAAAATATCTTTTACATATCATTCCATGATCTTATTGAATTAGTCCCTAAACTCATGAAACATTTAAGAGCTCTATCCTTCAATGTTGTTGGAAACAATATCAATTTGAGTTTTTAATAAGTAACCATAAGATCTACAAATAATTTCAAATTCAAAGAGAAAGGTTTCTGGATCCTCTTACCTTAGACCATGAAATTTTTGAAGAAAAAATGGAAGGATGTTCTTCATGTGCACACTACCATTAGTATCTTGAATGGGAAACCCGAGAGGATCTTCCTCATTTTCATCATCTCCATCGATTTCTTCTACATTCTTTGCCATTTTCTTCTTCTACCTGCAAAAGTTAATGGTGATGTGGCTCTTACGGCACCACATGATCAAATGGGGGGGTGGGTTGGTGTTGGAGATTTTTGTTTTGTTTATATGATTGAATGAAAACACTAATGTAATGCACTTTTCTATTTTTGAAATTAAATATGCCTAATGCAATTATTTTTTGTTTTTGAAAGAAGTAAAAAGAAATGAACCAACTAGGGAAGAAACCAATGGAGACTTTGACACCTCCCTAGCAACGGTGCCAAAAAGTGATGAGCCTCGGTATTGCAACAAGAATGCTGCAACTCCCAAGGTTACCAACTTTAAATTATCAACTTGGGGTTAATACAAACTTAAGAGGTATCAACACTATATGTGCAACATACAAAGTGTCCTTCCTTTGTTGTCATGATGTAATGGAGTGGATGTACTAAAATCAAACCCTAAACTAATTGCAGAAAATGAACTGAAATGGAAACCCTAACCTATTGCAAGAAATAAAGTACAAGGAAAGAAACATATTCTAATTGCTAAAGACCATGAACTAAATGTAAAAGAAACCTAGCTTGACCCTATTTATAACATGTGATGATTTAAACTAACTGAGCATGGAATCTGATCTAGTGAGTGCTAACTGTTGTGTGCATGAATAGTTATAAAATAACTTTTTCCTTTTTATCTTTTTGCTTGAAAAATGCAAATGTTAATCTTGCTTGGTTCTTTGGCAAGGAAGACAAGTGTGAAGGAAAAGGGGTATAATGGTTCAGATGGCTTGGAGGACAAGTAGTGGCATAATTCTAGCTTCTAGTGATGATTTTTCTCAATTCGGGCTCAAAACAGGCCATTACAGGTTTTCCTACAAGAAGTACTAGTTCCTACATGATGTCTATAGGATCCCCTGTTTTATTAAAAAAAGCAGGTCGAAAGCTTAGGAAGTGTTCTAGAAGGTGGAATGGAGCTTGGGAAAGGTGGATAATGGAAGAATAAGGCATGGAGGTGGTGGACACTAACCAGAACTCAAGCAAGGGCTTCAAGATGGGTAGATTTGCTTAATGGAAATGACAATTTTTTCTTATAAAACAATAATTCAGATTGAGACTTTAGTGTATTTTGGCAACATGCATGGATGAGGCAAGATGAAGTCTCCCTACAATGTAGAATCCCCTGCAACAACACACTTTATTTTCTGCATCTATCCACAAATTTCTCTATACATGACAAAGATTTATTAAATAACAGAAAATTAATAGTCTAAAAATCAGAAATTCGAGAACTAGTGAGCTAGTAAATCTATCAAATGCATAACCTAATCTAGTGCAAATACAATGGGGTAATTTTTTTTATTAAATAAAATGTTTTTGTGATCTAATCCAAGTGGAACCAACTCGATTGAAGCTCGTTAGCATGCTCTAAAAAATAGCAGAAATTTATTGTTCTTTGCTACAAAGGAGTTCCAGAAATCTAGATTTGGGAATAAGAAGACTAATCCAAGTAGCTAAATGATTACTATGACCTTCCAAATATTTTCCAGGGATGAAATGATGCTTGTGATCCTACAAAAGAACTTACATCAACCATTTAACCCTATCCTACAACAAGAAATCATTAATGCTAAATGCAGAAATAGAAAGAAACAAAAACAAGAGATGCATGTGAATAAGAAGTGAAAAGCAGAAAAGAAAATGATACAAAAGGGCTCTGAGGCTCTTGGGATGGCCAATACCAAGGACAATTAAAGCCTATGGAGGAGAACAAGATTTAGAAGCTGAACATGACACCAATCTTCATTATTTTCATCAATACAATTACATCCCTGCAAGAAAATACAATGGAGCTGCAAAAATATGAGTTTTCTCCACAAGAAGACTCATAAAAATATATTCGTAGAGGAAAATTGAACTTGGTACTTATACAAAATGACTAGGAATCATTCCCCATGAAAGGAGGAAGATTTCCCCACCAAAATCCCTTGATTAGTGGATCTGGTTCCCAATACTAGGAATCTGCATTAAATGGCAGGGAACACATTCCTAGATTTTCTCAATCATTGGAGTTCCACAATCTGTGACATAACTCCATAATATCTTGTTGATTTATTATTTAATATTGATCTTCTTTTAGTAGGGAGCAATTCCCTAAACTATCTCCTCCTCCAAATCTTCATAATTTGCTCAATATTCTCATAATATTCTACACAAATAAATAATATTAGGCACAAATATGCAATTATTCATAAACCTTCCTAATGAATATATTAAAGTTAAAAATACATTATCTAATGAAAAAGAGAAGTTTAATGTGCTGAAGGATAGTCAGACATGCCTTAATTTATGTTTAATTCAGAGGCATGGGCCTTAATTTATGTATAATTTAGAGGCCCATCACCTTGTCACGATAATTTGAAGATGAAAACACCATCTTATCCTTATCCTTTCCCACATCATCTTGGATTAAAGAGGCACGTGATGACTGGTTTTCACATCCATCTCTTTCCCAAATAATCCAAAGGTTACAAGCAGATCCTAACCCCCTAGCGGGTTACACTTGGTAGGAATATATTCTTCGATATAAGGATTGTGTATTTCTCTCCCCTAACTCCACTCTCAAACCACACATCCTAGCAGAGTTGCACTCCTCACCCATCGTAGGATATTCAGGATTTCAAAAGGCTTATGTTTTTGCACGTTGCTCTTTCTTTTGGGAAGGGATGAAACAAGACATTCTTACATTTGTAGTCTAATGTGATGTCTGCTAGTGCAACAAAGGGGAAATAGTGAATACACCAGGAACCTTACAACCCTTGCTACTACCTACTTCTATATGGATATATGTCTCCATGGATTTCATTACAGGTCTTTCTAAATCACGCAATAATTCAATCATCATGGTGTTAGTAGATTGACACTCCAAATACACCCATTTTTGTGCCTTATCGCACCCGCTGAATTCAACTTTAGTGGTTCAAGTCTTTATGGATCAACTTTTCAAACTGCATGGCATGCCTACTTCTATTGTGTTTGATCGTGATCCCACCTTCACTAACAATTTTTGGGAGGAGTTGTTCAAGCTACATGATGCAAATCCAATGAGTACAACATATCACCCCCAAACGGATGGTCAAACCGAAGTGGTAAACAAATGTTTGGAGACCTACCCGTTGTTGCCTTGGACAGACAACATTAAAGGGTGCAATGGTTACCTTTATCAGATTTGTGGTATAATACTAATTATCATGAAGCAACCAAGATGAAAATGTATGAGGTGGTGTATTTCCAACTCCCACCTTCTTATCTTCGAGGATCTTCCAAAGTGCAGGTAGTTGATAAGTTGCTTCATAACTGAATCGCCACTCTAGCTCTTCTGAAGGATAATATCCATCAAGTGCAAAACTGGACGAAGCAATAGACTAATCAACATCACTTAGAAAGGTATTTTAAATTGGGTGACCAAGTGTTTCTTTGACTCCAACCTTATAAGCAGACGTCGCTCAAAGAAAACGGATTCTAAAAATTAGCTCCAAAATTTTATAGGCCTTATCAGGTGATTCAGTGTATTAGCTCTATCGCCTACAAATTATCCCTTCTAGCCACTTCAAAAATCCACATCGTCTTCCATGTCTCTTGCCTCAAGAAATTCATGGGGCACAATTTAAAGTTCAAGACCATACTTCCTAAATTGGATGAGGAAGATTCTATTTGGCTCCAACCGAAACATGTCTTCGATTCATGAGAATGACATATTTATGGCCACACTGTCAAGGAAGGCCTCATCCAGTTGAAAGATACATTACCCAAAGATATCAGGTGTCCACCAACAACTATTCTTCAGAAATTTCCACAACTCCAACCTTGAGGACAAGGATTCTTTTGAAGGGGGAGGGGGACGAGCATGTTAGGATCTGACCCTAACCCCTTTATTAATGTAATAATACCAGGGGGGGCCATAAGAGTCATGATTAGTTAGTTTAATAAATAAAGCCCGTAAGCATTGTAAGTAGCTGACCCACATTATAAAAAGGGACCACAATTAGTTATAACGGGCCATAGTTAATAAATAAAGTTGTTGATGTAGGAGCATCAAGACCTTTTTCTCCATTTGTAAATAGGGGGTATGATAATATTAATTTGTAAATATGGGGTGTGATGATTTTTAATATTTTATTAATTAATTTGAATTAAATAGGAGAAGGTGAGGATTTATGTAAATATCCTTTTATTAATAAAAGGATATGAGGAAATTTAATGAATTGAAGGATTTAGGGATAAACACCTATCCTTTAGGGATGTTGAGAGATTTAGGAGTTATTGAGGATTTTAAGGGATTGAGCATTTAATTTAATGATTTATAAATAGGAGGGCTTTTTGTGAGAAAAGGACATGAGAGATTGAGAGTAGATTTGGGGCAGCAAGGCTATAAGCCTTCAGAAATTGTAAAGGGCCTTGGCATGGAAACATCTGGCTAGTAAAAAGGTGTAAGTCCTTGTTTTATTTCAGTTTATATACATTGGGTGATTTAGAAATTGTATATTTTTCGTAACATTGTCAAATTAATGATCGATGGCTTGAAATCACCTTTATTTATGTGAAAACTATTCTGCAAATCATCAAGGGTAAATGGTATTAAAATCTTTGTTTGCAAAGGGTGCGATTCTCAGAAAAGATTTATGTTAGAAATCGATTGATTAATATGAGGAACTGAACATAGAGGTGCGTAGAGTTATGTTGAACTTCCGTCGGAATTTAACTGCATTTGGCAAAGCAAATTGAACACATAACTCTTTTCTTTGCGGTAACTTGTTTCCAGTATCAGCAAGGCGGATGTTTTCTTAAGAGTTTGTCATCCATCTTCCATGTCTTCGTTCTAGCTATGGCGACCCGGTTTGTATGTTTTTTTTTGGTACAGGATAAATGGAAGACACTATTTCGCATGGTAAAGAATACTCCCCACGAGCATACAGGAGAAGCCGACACCGGAGCTGTTGGATAAGGTAATATATGCCCATAATTACTGGATAGATCAGCAAGTTACACAATATGCAAATGTTGTCTGTAAAATAAACAAGCACTTTCACAATTGTTGTCACGACTTTGGAGTTCGTATATCTCAAGGAAAGAGAAATATTTTCTTCCCAAGTTGGAATCTGCACAGAGAACATGAGCAGATTTGTTGGGAGTAAAATCAATCTGTTTGTTTAACGTGTTTTCAAACTGTGGTTTATAGCTATAGGACGAGTTCGAATATCAATTAAGAGAAGATTGATCCACGGCTCTGGCAATTTCACTTTCCGAAATGGTGAAATCATTTATTAAAATCTAAACAATTGTTGCTATTGTTTATATAGAGGATTGTATTGTGGACTATAAATGTTGAGATCCATCGCACCACCCATTACATGCAAAATTCCATTGCAGGCCGGATGAGCACTAGCTCGGAGTCTGCCTCGGCCAAAACAGTGAATGTGCGCATGAAGGGTGTAGTGTAGGGAGTATTTTACCGGAAATGGACATCGGACAACGCTAAAGAATTGGGCTTAAAGGGGTGGGCTCGTAACAGGCGAGACGGCACTGTGGAGGCCGTCTTCTCTGGGGATCCGCAGGTCGTCGATAACATGCTCGAGAGGTGCAAACGGGGGCCGCCGGTAGCAGTCGTCACAGGGCTGGAAAGCTCTCCGTCCCAGGAGACCGTGGGCGAAGCATTTGAGTTGAAGCCAACTTACTGACTAAAGTGGAAACACACTATCATTGTTCAGGGTGTAACTTAAGTTGTGATGGAGATGTAGATTTCTTAGATAAATATATCCGGCGTAACTACTCTTGGATATAGGCTTGCATTTTCCAGAAAGATGAATAGAAAAAGTATTCAGCAAAATAATTTCCATTTAAGATACGCCGTCTTGTGTTTCAAAACATGATGCAGATGAAAAGTTGATGTCTATTAAATTCCTAGCATCTATGAAGTAGTGCATACATACAAACCTTTAGTTACATGATTATTTAAGAGTCTACGTGAAGAACTAAAGTCAAAATGTTCAACATAGAAGAAAAGCGTTACTTGACCTTGAATTTACTGAACCTTATCTCGGATCTTGCGTCAATTTTTGGTATCAGAGCCTGGCTCTGTGGAATGTTTATTTTGAAGGTTCTGTTGAATTGAAAATGTTTATTTTCTGAATGAGGACGAGAAGGTTTTTATTGAAAACTGAATCTATTTTTGACTGTATGAATGTTGGTTTTATGTAAATACGAGTATGATGAATAAAGTTCTGTATGAAAGTTTATTGAGAAGTGGATTAAATGAAGTCCAGACGTGAACAGATGCAGTTCACAAAGGAGGGGAAGATGACTGCTGATAGTCATTTCAGAGGTTCTGGAAAAGACCTCAACAGAGGAAGGAAGAGGGAAAATGACAAGGTAAGTGGCATATGTGAACAGTTGACGGATGAAGAGTACGAGCGGGAGAAAGTCGAAATAGCAATTCAGCTTGAATTGTTAATGGAGTTGTTGCAGGAAAATGTGAGAAACCAGACGCATGGTTGGACCATGAGAAAGAAGGTAAGGTGGCAGAAGTTGCATGCAAGAAGAGAAAAGCAGGTAAACATACAGTTGATGGAGGAGCTGAGGAAGCTCGAGCAGATGTTGAGTTGTAGAGAACTCAGAGAGGCTGAGTTGAAAATGGATGTTTCCATTTGTGGCCCGAAACATGGCGAAATTCTGGGTGAAGAGATCAATGAGGAAGATCTCATGAACTATTGGGATAGTTCAGAAGCATCTTAAGAGGTAATGATGAGAGAAATAGGTAAGGCTATGAAGCCTTGTAAATTTTCTCACAATTCATGTATGTTTGCAGGATGTGCGATAGATGGTGAGCAGTCTCATGGAACTGTCACAAAGGAAAATGAAGTTCTTGAGGTAAAGTCTGGTAGAGGATTCCTTTCAGGGAAGGAATGTGATGATTGGTTAACAGAAAATGAAGGTATGGAAAGTTGTGTAAAATTTCCGAGTTCTACTCCAGGTGAGATTGTGCAATTGTATCTGAAGTTAGATCTTCAGAAGAGAGAGTTGGAAAAGCAGAGGATCTATGTTCAGGAAAAGTTGCTGAAAGACACAGAACAGGAGAAGATTTTCCAAACAGATGATGTGGAAAGGGGACTAACTGATAGTCTCACAGAGGAATTGAATCAGCATACTGAAGTGCTGGAAAAGGAGGACAAGGCACTGATGCCTTTTGATTTTTATTCTAACAAGTGTTTTGTGAATGCAGGTATTGTTGCAGAACATTTGACTGAGTTGAGTAGTCAAATGAAGGAAGAAGAAGTTTTCTGTTCCAGAGGACTAGAGGGTATGGATGATCGGGTGGCAGTCAGAACAGAAACAAGCATAGAAACAAGAAGTCAGCAAGTAACAATACCGATAGAGAGAGTAAAAACTGAGCAAGCCGTCTTATCTCAGCAGGCAGCAAGAAATCAACAGCCGAGAGATTATTTGGACCGAGAGATTGAAAGCATCAGAAGACTGATGATTGAAGTATTCCGGAAGAGGCCAGCCGCAGTGAAACAAAGAAGCAGCAGCAAAAGAAAGACAACAAAAGATTGCAAGAGCACAGCCAATGGAGCGATGCAACATAAAGTGTGGAAACCTAGAGAAGAATATCAGAAGGCAGCAGCGACAAGTAGAAACTTACAACACAAGATATGGGATCCAGGCATACACAAATCCGAACACATGATCAGGTGATCATGTTTAATTTCAACGTTGGGAGTCTGATGCAGGAGCATCAAGACCTTTTTCTCCATTTGTAAATAGGGGGTGTGATAATATTAATTTGTAAATATGGGGTGTGATGATTTTTAATATTTTATTAATTAATTTGAATTAAATAGGAGAAGATGAGGATTTATGTAAATATCCTTTTATTAATAAAAGGATATGAGGAAATTTAATGAACTGAAGGATTTAGGGATAAACACCTATCCTTTAGGGATGTTGAGAGATTTAGGAGTTGTTGAGGATTTTAAGGGATTGAGCATTTAATTTAATGATTTATAAATAGGAGGGCTTTTTGTGAGAAAAGGACATGAGAGATTGAGAGTAGATTTGGGGCAGCAAGGCTGTAAGCCTTCAGAAATTGTAAAGGGCCTTGGCATGGAAACATCTGGCCAGTAAAAAGGTGTAAGTCCTTGTTTTATTTCAGTTTATATACATTGGGTGATTTAGAAATTGTATAGTTTTCGTAACATTGTCAAATTAATGATCGATGGCTTGAAATCACATTTATTTATGTGAAAATTGTTCTGCAAATCATCAAGGGTAAATGGTATTAAAATCTTTGTTTGCAAAGGGCGCGATTCTCAGAAAAGATTTCTGTTAGAAATCGATTGATTAATATGAGGAACTGAACATAGAGGTGCGCAGAGTTATGTTGAACTTCAGTCGGAATTCAACTGCATTTGGCAAAGCAAATTGAACACATAACTCTTTTCTTTGCGGTAACTTGTTTCCAGTATCAGCAAGGCGGATGTTTTCTTAAGAGTTTGTCATCCATCTTCCATGTCTTCGTTCTAGCTATGGCGACCCGGCTTGTATGTTTTTTTTTGGTACAGGATAAATGGAAGACACTATTTCGCATGGTAAAGAATGCTCCCCACGAGCATACAGGAGAAGCCAACACCGGAGCTGTTGGATAAGGTAATATCTGCCCATAATTACTGGATAGATAAGCAAGTTACACAGTATGCAAATGTTGTCTGTAAAATAAACAAGCACTTTCACAATTGTTGTCACGACTTTGGAGTTCGTATATCTCAAGGAAAGAGAAATATTTTCTTCACAAGTTGGAATCTGCACAGAGAACATGAGCATATTTGTTGGGAGTAAAATCAATCTGTTTGTTTAACGTGTTTTCAAATTGTGGTTTATAGCTACAGGACGAGTTCGGATATCAATTAAGAGGAGATTGATCCACGGCTCTGGCAATTTCACTTTCCGAAATGGTGAAATCATTTATTAAAATCTAAACAATTGTTGCTATTGTTTATATAGAGGATCGTATTGTGGACTATAAATGTCGAGATCCATCGCTCCACCCATTACATGCAAAATTCCATTGCAGGCCGGATGAGCACTAGCTCGGAGTCTGCCTCGGCCAAAACAGTGAATGTGCGCGTGAAGGGTGTAGTGTAGGGAGTATTTTACCGGAAATGGATAGCGGACAACACTAAAGAATTGGGCTTAAAGGGGTGGGCTCGTAACAGGCGAGATGGCACTGTGGAGGCCGTCTTCTCTGGGGATCCGCAGGTCGTCGATAACATGCTCGAGAGGTGCAAACGGGGGCCGCCGGCAGCAGTCGTCACAGGGCTGGAAAGCTCTCCGTCCCAGGAGACCGTGGGCGAAGCGTTTGAGTTGAAGCCAACTTGCTGACTAAAGTGGAAACACACTATCATTGTTCAGGGTGTAACTTAAGTTGTGATGGAGATGTAGATTTCTCAGATAAATATATCTGGCGTAACTACTCTTGGATATAGGCTTGCATTTTCCAGAAAGATGAATAGAAAAAGTATTCAGCAAAATAATTTCCATTTAAGATACGTCGTCTTGTGTTTCAAAACATGATGCAGATGAAAAGTTGATGTCTATTAAATTCCTAGCATCTATGAAGTAGTGCATACATACAAACCTTGAGTTACATGATTATTTAAGAGTGTACGTGAAGAACTAAAGTCAAAATGTTCAACATAGAAGAAAAGCGTTACTTGACCTTGAATTTACTGAACCTTATCTCGGATCTTGCGTCAGTTGTTAACCCGGATTATGCAAGGGACCATGAGTAGTTAGGGTTTTGGGTCTCATGAAACTATATATTGTCGAAGATAGTAAGGGAAATTTTGTCTTGTCTTTTGTAATTGAGTTATGATCTATTATAGGTTTCCCCCTCGAAGAGGCAAGTGAACAGTATTTTTGTGGATATTAATAGAATATTTCCATTTTTACCATCTCATTGTGTTATTTTATGTGGTATCTCTAGCATATTTGGGACTTCTGATTTTTTTGTAGGTCGATCATACTACATCCTTGTTTTGTTTCATCTTCGGTGCCCTTAACAGCTTAGGCCAGGCGGTATATGATTTCTTATCTACCAATAGTGATGGATATTTCCACTCATGGTATGTCTCTTCGAAGAGGCGGTTGTTTTCTCAACATGAAGAGTCCAAGGAAGACAAAGATAGAGGGAGGCTCGACCCAATGGAAGACTCCTTTGCTCTTGCTCGCTCCAGGTCTAGCCTTTATTTTGATAATGACCAATGGAGAATATTAGACTATATCAATGGAGGCCCCACTCCATTAGCATGGGTGAGGAAGGAATACCTGACAAGTACATCGTTTTTATCTCTCCCTACTACTGGCTTTTTTCCTTTGTCATTTTCTTTCAGGAATATACTTTGTTCTCTCGGTTCTTGTGGTTTTGGGGCACATGTTGGTGGGTCAGCCGAGTTTTCCTTTTACCCAACCCTTCTGTGGCGTATTCCCACACCCTCTGATAGTGTTGGAATAGAACAATATGTTTCAGATTTTTATCAGAAATATCAGTGGAAAATCCTATTCTTTCTAGGCCAGAATATTAACCTTTGTCTCTCCTCTAAATCAGACTATAGAAGATAAATGGGGCATACCTATTATTTTCCAAAGTCTGTAATTTGAATGGAATTTCCTACAAGATTCCTCCCAACTCAAACACTACAATATCATAAAAGACTCAACCATCATCCTAAATTGAATGTTACGTGGAGGTGCTCCTAGTGTCAAGTCATCTAATGGGACTTTTGTCTCTTTTAAGGAAGTATTTGTAGGGAAGGCTTTAGTCCCAACAAATCAGAGCCAAAATTTTCTAGACCCCTATATAGTAGATCAAATGGAGAAATCTCCATACATGGAGGTCAATAACTCAAGGTATCTTCCCTTTTTTCTGCTCTACATTCAAAGGCTATTATTTGCGTATTTAATGGCTACTAGTAAAACCTAAAGAATTATACCAGTGTGTGTTAATTTCTTGGACACCAAACTGCAACATTTATTTATGCTCCAGAAGAGTATTTATAGTCCAATTTGATACTCAAAAGGGCCTGGACTTTGTTCT